>QARZ01040711.1:10329-51164 GCA_013407115.1 Glycine latifolia | reverse complement strand
TATGTCTGGCCTAATATAATGTGAAGAAAGGAGAAAAGGAAGAAGCTAAGGTATGCAGAGTCACAAACCCCTCAATCTTGCCTCTTTCTTGTTCTTCTTGCTTCTTCTTAGCCTTGAATCTTCTTTCTTTGATCTTGCCCTCTTTTCTCTGTTTTTCAGTGTCTAATTGATGATCCTAATGTGTCCTACCTAGGTTCTATTTATACCTAGGTTAATAAACCCTAAAAACCCATCATTCTTATGTTATCTTTAAGCTAATTCTGAAATCCCGTAGCGTTCACACGACTGGCGCGAGCTCTGGCGCGACTAGCGCGAACCTCCAGTACTTCTGGCGCGAGACTCCAGTGCTTCTGGCGCAAATGGCATGGCCCTGGCGTGGTTAGCGTGAAGTCTCAGCCTCAGTTGACTCTTTCTTTTGCTTCTTTTCTTGCTTTTCTTGACTCTAAACATCAAAATAGCATAGAATCAATGATAAACATAAAAGTAATGAATTCTACACTTATTCTCACATTTATTCACTTTATTCTTCCTATTTTCCTAATAAAACTATCCTAAAAACTATATATGCTAACAGCATATCAGTTCTAACATTGGAAAGGCCTATACACATTGCAAGATGACTAATCATACGATTGAAACATGTTATTTCAAGCATGGCTTTCCACTAGGTTATAAGTCAAAGAATTCTTCAATAGAAAATGTGTCCACTAATGAAAAACCTTCAGAAGAACCAAGTCCTAGCGTATCAATATCACAAGAACAATACCAAATTTTGTTTGATATGTTCCAACAAAATAAATTGCAGCCAAAATCACCCACTACCAATCTTGTTAAGACTTTCACATCAGGCAACAAGGTGACAGGTAATCTGTCTTCTCAATGGGTGTTAGACATAGGAGCTATGGATCACATTTGTCACAACATTGCATATTTTGTCAACACTAAACCTATCTCTGTGGTTTCCATCACATTACCTAATGGAGAACCGGTGGAAGCTCATTATTCTGGAACAATAAACCTTAGGAGAGCTGTTATTTTACACAATGTATTATATGTTCCAGCTTTCCGTGTAAACTTGATATTTGTGCCAAAAGTAACCAAAGACCTAGATTGCTTGACTATTTTTAACAAATCTTCCTATTTGATTCAATAGATCCAGAACCAGAAGGTGATTGGTACAGCTAATCAACAGGGTGGATTATATGTGTTTAATCTTGATATACAACATACACAAGCCAATCAATGCCACACATCACTTGAGCCTCATACACTATGGCCCATGCGACTAAGCCATATTTCACGGACCAGCTTATAGACTATGTCTTCTCTTTTTTCTTTTATTCCAAATAAACATGTTAGTCTTTGTGATGTAAGCCATTTTGCTATGCAAAAACATTTACCATTCCCATCCAGTAATACAAAAACAACTGCTATTTTTGAATTGTTACACGAAGACATTTGGGGACCATACTTGACTATGTCTATTCATAGACACAAGTATTTTCTAACTTTAATTGATTATTTTTCTCATTTCACTTGGGTGATTTTGATGCATAATAAGAGTGAAACCTGGGCACATATAGAACACTTTGTTGCATTTGTTGAAAGACAGTTTAATACATAGGTGAAAACCTTTAGATCCGATGATGGGAAATAATTTATCATGCCTAATTTTTTCCTTGCCAAAGGTATTACCCATCAAACCTCATGTGTTGAGACACCTCAACAGAACGGCTTAGTAGAACAAAAACACCAGCATCTCCTCAATGTTGCTCATGCTCTTTTCTACCAAGCTCGTCTCCCCCTCAACCTTTGGTGCTACTCTGTCACCCATGCTGCTCATATTATTAACCGACTATCCACACCCATCATTGCCAATAAGACGCCCTATGAACTCCTTTTTGGTCAATCTCTATCGTTGTCTGATCTCAAAGTGTTTGGTTCATTGTGTTATGCTTCCACATTATCCTCACATTGCACAAAATTTTCTCCATGTGCCAGCAAATGCATTTTTCTTGGTTTTAAACAAGGCACTAAAGGTTATCTCATTTTGACTTAACAACCCCTGAAATTCTTGTGTCCCGTCATGTTAATTTTTACGAGGGTCATTTCCCTTATATCACGCCACCTACTAGTAACACAACACCTGATCCAAG
This sequence comes from Glycine latifolia, assembly GCA_013407115.1. Taxonomy (NCBI): domain Eukaryota; kingdom Viridiplantae; phylum Streptophyta; class Magnoliopsida; order Fabales; family Fabaceae; genus Glycine; species Glycine latifolia. The sequence goes on along the minus strand of QARZ01040711.1, from coordinate 49,008 downwards.
CCTAACTCAAGTTATATATGACTCCTTTCCCATTAACCATACTCTTCATCAGCCTCTCCCTGATCCTGACATCCACCTTGATCTTGTTTCTACAACTAATTCCCACACTTCTCGTCGTTCCACATGCATAAAAACAACACCCAATTACCTTCAAGATTATCATTGTAATCTCTCCTTTATTGGCAACATACCATCTCCTTCAGGTACCATTCCTTATCCATTTTCTTATGTTTTAAGTTACTCTTCTTGCTCTCCAACTTTTTGTAGGTTTTGCCTCAACTCATCTACCATGGTTGAACCAAGAACTTACTCTCAAGCTGCTTCCAATTCTGATTGGCAGCAAGCTATGCAGGCATAAATCTCTGCTTTAAAAGAAAATGGTACGTGGTCTTTGGTTGATCTACCTCTTGGAAAGAAACCCATTGGTTGCAAATGGGTCTATAAAATTAAATACATTGCGGATGGCTTAGTTGAATGCTTCAAGGCCCATCTTGTCGCTAAAGGATATACACAACTCGAAAGGGATGATTATTTTGAGACCTTCTCCCCAGTTACGAATTGGTTCGTGCAGCAACTTGATGTCAACAATGCCTTCCTCCATGGAGATTTGCATGAAGAGGTTTATATGACTTTGCCTCAAGGATTTGCTAACTCTGATCCTTCCAAGGTTTGTTGTCTTCGTAAGTCCTTGTATGGCTTAAAACAAGCCAATTACCAGTGGCACTTGAAGCCTTCTACTGCTCTGGTGCTACTTGGTTATGTGCAATCCCAGGTGGACCACTCTCTTTTGATATTAAAGACAACAACTTCAATGGCAGCTCTCCTAGTGTATGTCAATGACATCGTTCTTGCAAGGACCGACATGGCTGAAATTGATTGCATCAAGTCCCACTTGCATGGACAGTTCCTGTAACGCCCCGTATGCATCCGGTTCATTAACATTCAATTATGGTCGTTAAGCGCAACACTTAATTAGAGGTAATTAATTAGGAAGCAACTAATGCAATGATGTCATCATACGTCCATAAATATAACATATTTGTGCATTATGTATGGTAAATATTCATACAATATTCAACATATTTACATCGCTGATGCGTTCTCGCCTCAGGGCCGGGGTACGAAGTACAACATATACGTATATATACATCTCAAAAGAATGAGCCAACAAGCTCTCAAAATAAATCTAAGGTTCACACGGAACCCCATCTTGGTTCAGTCTCTTGTCCCGGGATCCATCGGGCTGCATCCCTACACGGGCCTCTTACCCCAGGATCCGCCATCCTCTCTTTGCTCATCGCCTGCAAAAACACATAATCCCCAACTGGGGTGAGATATAATCTCAGTAAAGTCCAGGTCCTTGGAGGCTTCTCCTCCCCCGGGTTCACTTTCACGATACATAGCATCAAAATAGGCATCACATAATCTAGCCATCCCGGCTATCATAAAAATGCACACATGTATATAACCACAACAATATAACAAGAGAGATCATCCACTTAAGGGAACATTCTCTGTATATCGTTGCCTGAGGAAGATCATCCACTTAAGGGCACATTCCCCCAGGACTTTACACCAATGCCTGAGAAAGATCATCCACTAAAGGGCACATTCTCTCAAGACATTGCTCGAACGTATATGGCACTTCCGAGAGAAGATCATTCACTTAAGGGCACATTCCTCTCAGGGTTTTTAGATATATATAATTGACCACTTAGAGTTATTTCACATGACTTTGGCTCTAAGGGAAGTCCATAGTTAGTCCATTCTACTGGCCAGAGAATCTCATCAATCATACAACATATCATCACAGTGTAAATCATATACATGTTTTCAGTTAAAAAGCAGTAACACACAATTTCAACACCACATGCATCATGACATACACTAACCATCACTCCCTCGGAGTATGGTGAAACACACTCAAGGGAAAAACTCCCAAGAACAGAGAGCTTACCTGCTCTGAGTGTTACCCTAGTTCTCCAAGTCTCGTGGTCACAACCACCTATACCCTGTGTATCACATTCTGCAAAAACATGCAAGAACACAATCACGGTTATCAACCATTGCATGCAAAGAAACACCATCCTCTTTCCCAGAACCCAAGTTTAGTTTCCAGTTCTAGCTCAAGAGGGTCATAATACAGCTCAAAACAAAACCTCTAAAAGAATCGGTAAAACGGGAGTGTCTTACCTCTACGACGCCTGAGAAGGCTTAGATGACAGCCTCTCCAAGCTCGAATGTCCTTAAAATGCCTTTTTTCTTCAGAGTCGAAACTCTATGAGAGAGCTTGGAGAAGACGATATCTTCGTCGAAGGGTTTTCGAAAGAAACTAAGGTTGGAAACTAGCTCTAGGGTGGTTCCTCTCTACTTCGAAGTTACATGCAAAAGGGTTCAGGGTAAGGGTGAGTAGTTATGAAGTTTTTCTCTCTTGGAGATGGAGGAAACAAAGAGAGGAAGAAGACAATAGTGTTTTCATCGAAATGTAGAGAATGGGTCTATTTAAATGACTCTGGCGTGTGTGCCACGTGCCAAAAAAGCCAGATGTCAAAACATAACTTAGTTAACATACGCACTCGTTGCCGGGTTCAGATCACTCACCAAAAGCCTACCTTGGGCGACACAATACTAGTAACCCGGACAACCATCAAAGGGAATAGGCATGCAAACAAGGTGAACATTCAATCAAGATGTATAGCCCATGTAGTAACAAACCAAAACCCAGCTCACGCTGGTGGCGCCATCTTCACGTGGATGGCGTGGGCTGGAAACATGACCTAACCAACTGCAGAAATGGGTCCTCAAGATTTAACCCTTACATGGTGCCCTTAAACATTCATAGAAACAAAGTTTGAACAAATTCTTACCTTGTCACGAGCCATGGATATGAGATGAAGATGAGATTGAGAAATGCAAAGAGTTTCATGCACAGCTTTGAAGAAAATGAAGGTGAATGGAGGTGAATGGGGTTGAGGGTTCAAAAGTTCAGAAGTGAGACAATAGGTTTTAGTGAATAGGAGTAATGGAGGGCATCAGGATTAGAAGTGGAGTGAGTAATGAAAATGTGGGAGATTAAGGAGTGGAATAAAGAATTAATGGGAGTTAATAGTGTTGTGGAATGCTAGTGGACATGAAGTGAATGTGAGGAGAGAGTTGAAAGGTTTGGAGTGAAGGTGAGGAGTTTCGAACTGCCAATTAAAACTTAAATTAGGTTTCCACGCTGATGGCACGTGTTTGACGCTACTCGCATGGAAGTGCAGGAGATACAGACCATCAAGCGCCATTGGCCCCAAGTTCACGCGAATGGCGTGGATCAACAGAGGTCTAAGGGTTTGTTTGACAATACTGGCGCCAGTAGCGCTAATCTCACGCGATCAGCGTGGATAGATAGGGAGTTCCAGAGATTTTTATGGACAATGGCTCCTGTAGCGCCATTCTGGCGCTTGTAGCATGGAATGGCAAAGAGAAGAACCTTATTCAGGTGTAGTTGGCGCCAGTGGCGCTATATTCACGCTAATGGCGCCATGTGCAGAGACACTTGCAGAAATCAGATCTTCAATGACTGAAATCATCCTAAAACCTAACTAAGATGAAAAAATAATAATTATAGAAATATACCTTACAGAAGAGAAAGAAAGACAGAAAATATGGTTGAGTTGCGTCTCAACAAGCGTTTGTTTAATGTCACGAGCCTGACGTAAATCATTTAAGATTTAGGTGAGTTCAGAGGGACCGATACTGCATCCCTATCTACTTGTCCTCCATAGTACACTTTTAGCCTCCAACCATTGACCTTAAAAGGTCTATCAGCATATATAGGACAAATTTCCACTGTCCCATAAGGAAATACCTTCTTGACTACAAATGGACCAGACCAACGAGATTTGAGTTTACCTGGAAACAACCTCAGTCGAGAGTTGTATAACAATACCTGTTGCCCAGGCTCAAACTCTTTTAGATGGATCTTTTTATCGTGCCATTTCTTGGTATTTTCTTTGTATATCCTGGCATTCTCATAAGCTGCAAGCCTGAACTCCTCAAGCTCATTCAATTGTAATAATTGTTTCTCATTAGCTTTGGAGAGTTCAAAGTTCAGGAATTTAGTGGCCCACATGGCCTTATGTTCTAATTCAACTGAAAGATGACAAGACTTACCATACACCAATTGGAATGGTGACATACCTATTGGAGTTTTAAAAGCGGTCCTGTAGGCCCAAAGTGCATCATCTAGTTTTCTTGCCCAATCCTTCCTTGAGTTTCCTACAGTTTTCTCTAAGATTCTCTTCAACTCTCTGTTGGAAATCTCAAATTGGCCGCTTGTTTGAGGATGATATGGTGTGGCTACCTTGTGGGTGACCCCATATTTTGTGAGCAAGCCTTCAATTTGTTTGTTGCAAAAAGGATGCCTCCATCACTGATGATAGCTCTAGGAACTCCAAAACGGGTGAAGATGTTCTTCAACAAAAACGATGCCACCACTCTTGCATTATTAGTAGGCAAAGCTACTGGTTCCACCCACTTGGAGACATAATCTACTGCAACCAATATGTACTAATTGGAATATGACTTGGGAAAAGGTCCCATGAAGTCAATTCCCCACACATCAAATAACTCTATCTCTTGGACATTGTTGAGGGGCATCTCATCCTTACGGGATATGTTACCCGTTCTCTGGCATCTGTCACAGTTTTCTACAAACTCCTTGGCATCCTTGAAATTATGGGCCAGTAGTATCCACTTTGCAAGACTTTGTGAGTGGTTCTGTTGCCCCTAAAGTGTCCTCCATAGCTTGAGGCATGGCAATGCCAAAGGATCTTGGGTACTTCAAATTCAGCTATGCACCTGCGAATGATACCATCAGCACATTGAAAGTAAAGGAAGGGATTATCCCAATGGTACCTCTTAGCATCATGGAAGAATTTCTTCTTTTGTTGCCACGTGAGGTCGTTAGGCACTACTCCCACAACTTTGTAATTCGCCATTTCCGCAAACCAAGGACCAATCAGAATTGCCATGACTTGCTCATCAGGGAATGATTCATTAATCTCCAACTCAGGTCCATCTTGTAGGACTTTCTCTTGAATTCTAGACAAATGGTCAGCTACCTTATTCTCTACACCAGCTTTGTCTTTGATTTCTAAGTCAAACTCTTGAAACAAGAGCATCCAACGCAACAAACGTGGCTTTGCATCCTGCTTAGTTAACAAATACTTAAGAGCAGCATGGTTAGCGAAAACAATGACTTTAGAACCTATTAGGTAAGGTCTAAACTTATCCAATGCATATACTATTGCTAGCATTGCTTTTTCAGTGGTAGCATAATTAACTTGTGCTTCATTCAAAACCTTGCTAGCATAATATATCATATGTAGAAGTTTATCCTTACGTTGACCTAAAATAGCCCCAATAGCATATGCACTAGCATCGTACATCAATTCAAAGGGCAAACTCCAATCAGGCGCCGTCAAGACAGGCGCAGTGGTAAGCTTCTCCTTCAACACATTGAATGCATTGAGGCAAGCTTCATCAAATAGGAATTTAGATTCCTTGACTAACAATTGGCTGAGAGGTTTTGCAATTTTAGAAAAATCTTTAATGAACCTCCTATAGAATCCCGCATGACCCAAGAAGCTACGCACACCATTGACATTAGCGGGAGGAGGAAGTTTTTCAATCAATAAAAGTTTGGCCTCATCAACCTTAATTCCTTTTTCAGAAATTTTGTGGCCTAAAACAATGCCATCACATACCATAAAATGACACTTTTCCTAGTTCAAAACAAGGTTGGTTTCTTGACATCTTTTTAAAACCTTAGCTAAATTACTAAGCATGAATCAAAGCAAGAACCAAAGACGGAAAAATCATCCATGAACACCTCTAAACATTTTTCTACCATATTAGAGAAGATAGAAAGCATACACCTTTGGAATGTCGCAGGTGCATTGCAAAGGCCAAATGGCATTCTTCGGTAAGCAAAGACTCCAAATGGGCATGTGAACGCTGTCTTCTCTTGATCTTCAGGTGCCACTGGAATTTGGTTGTAATCAGAGTATCCATCTAAGAAGCAGTAATATGCATGACCAGCTAACCTCTCTAGCATTTGATCAATAAAGGGAAGTGAGAAGTGGTTTTCCTGGTGGCGTCATTAAGTCTTCGGTAGTCTACACACACCCTCCACCCCATGATAGTTCTAGTGGGTATCAAGTCATTATTATCATTCTGAACTACTGTTACTCCCCCCCTTTTTGGGAACGGTTTGAACTGAACTCACCCATGTGGTGTCTGAAATAGGATAGATCATTCCTGCATCCAAGAGCTTAACTCCTCCTTGCGGACTACTTCCTTCATGATAGGATTAAGCCTTCTCTGTGGCTACCTCACCAGCTTCACATTGTCTTTCATCAAGATCTTGTGAGTGCAAAAGGAAGGATTAATACCCTTCAAATCAGAAATGGACCACCTGATGGCAGTTTTGTGCTCTTTTAACACCTTCAACAACTTTTCTTCTTCATTTTTGACAGCCCTTTATTGATGATGATAGGGTAAGTCTCTTCATCCCCCAAGAATACATATTTTAAAGACTCTGGCAACTCTTTTAGCTCAACTTTTGGTGCCCCAATGACTATGTCGATTGCCTTCTTTTCTAGTACTTCCATTGCCACCTCTATCACCTCATGTGAAATGCTTGAGTCTTGTGCCTCTATCTCCTCTGCAATTTCTTGATCAAGGGATTTCTCTGAGTGCACAACTTCATCCAGGACGTCGATTCTGAAGCAATCATTCTTATCAAATGAATTCTTCATAACATCGAAGACATTAAAGATTATCGACTCATCATTCATCCTAAGCTCCAATTTTCCTTTCTCCACATCTATTAAAGCACGAGTTGTAGCTAGAAATGGTCTACCCAAAAGAAGGGGTATCTCACTCTCCTCTGACATATCCAACACTATGAAGTCAGCCGGGAAGATGAACTTGTCAACCTTAACAAGAACGTCCTTTATAACTCCACTAGGCTTCTGCAAGGACCGGTCGGCAAGTTGAAGAGACACCATTGTGGGCTTCAATTCGGAGATGCCTAAGGATTTGCACACTGTCAATGGCATTAAATTAATGCTTGCTCCAAGATCACACAATGCCCGGCCAACATTGACGTTGCCTATTGGGATGTTGAAACTCCCTGGATCCCGAAGCTTTGGAGGAACTTTCTTCTGAATGATAGCACTACATTCCTCCGTAAGCACCACAGTGTCGCATTCCTGCAATTTATGCTTTCTAGACAACAAATCTTTCATAAATTTAGCATAATTAGGCATGTTAGCTAAAGCTTCAGCAAAAGGAATATTAATTTGCAACTTTTTAAACATCTCTAAAAACTTAGCATATTGTTGCTTTTGGGCTTATTGCTTGAGCTTCATAGGATAATGTGGCTTCTCAAATCTGGAGAAATCTATAGGTTTCTTCGGAGTTGCAGATATTTGCTCCTTCTTTTCTGGCTTGCGTGAAGGTACTTCCACCACTTATTCTTAGCAACTGTGGTAGTTTCCTCTTCAGCTTCTCTTTGGATGACCTTGGGTTTCTCTTGGGTGTGATTACAATTCCGCTCCTTGTAGTGATGGCCTTTGCATGCTCCCTCGAATTGACTATGGTGTCACTAGGGAATTGGCCTTGAGGTCTCTCGGCAAGTTGCTTTGAAAGCTAACCAATTTGAACCTCCAAGTTTCTAATGGATGCATCTTGATTCTTATGATGAGCCCTAGTCTCATTCATGAATGCATCAGTAGCTTGGATGTGACCATTGGTGGTCCTGGCCAATTGCAACATTGCCTTCTCTAACTCAGATGGTTCCTTGGGAGGAATGGGTGGAGGTTGCAAATAATGGTTAGACTTGTAGTCTAAACCTCCTCCTTGAATTCTCCTTTGAAAGTTACTCCCTGAAGCATGATTCTGATTTCTTTGATAGCTTTGTGGGGGTCTTTGATCGTACCATACACCATTAACCTGAATTGGATCAGCTCCTATCAAGGTAGGACATTCATTGGATTCATGGTCCCCTTGGCAATACTCACAAACAACCAGATTTGCTTTGATTGAAGAAGCTTGAGCTTTAGAGATTTCAAGCTTATCAATCTTGGCATTAAGGATGGCTAATTGCTGTGACAACAATTTCTGCTCAACCAACATTGCATCACTGCTCCCTAAATGGATGACCTCTCTTTTAGCTTGAGCTGCAATGCTTTCATTCTCATTCCTAGCCAATGAGTCAATTAATTCAAAAGTCTGAGTTGCAGTTTTTGACCTTATGGAACCCCCAGCTGCACCATTCACAACTAATCTCAACTCAGGTGTCATTCCATTAAAGAAAATGCGCACCTTCTTGCCCACTGGCATATCATATTGAGGACACTGCCGGATGAGTTCTTGGAATCTATTCCAAGCTGCACATAAGTTTTCTCCTCCTTGCTGGGTGAAATTAGTGATCTCATTCACCAATCTATTATATTTCTCCATGGAGAAGTATTGTGCAAAGAACTTGGCCATCAACTCCTCCCAAGTGGTAATACTGTTGGAAGCTTGTCGGTTTAACCACCTGAGAGCTTTTCCTTTCAATGCAAAAGGAAATACCCGTAGCCTTATTGCGTCGTCCGTCACTCCTTGGTGCCGGATAGTATCACAGATTCTTAGAAATTTGTCCGCAAAGTCATGAGGATCTTCATCGTCCACCCCACCAAATTGACTTCTCTCCACCAAACTAATCAAAGAAGGATGGATGTCAAAGTTGTTGGCTTGAATTGGTGGTCTGACTATGCTAGAAGTTGGCCTGGTGAACAATGGAGCTAGAATGTCCTCCATCAGCTCATCCTCCAGCCTTGGCGGGTTGTTATCTCTACCTGCCATGTCTAGTTCTTCAACTGGTTGTGAACTAGATGTTTCTGCTTCTCTTCTTTGTTTGGCTAGCTTCCTGTTTCTCTTAGCAGTCCTTTCTACTTCTGGATCGAATTGGAGAGTTGCAGGATCAACTATACCTCGCATAAACTCAAGAAGCAGATAAGTAACAAAATAATTCCAATCTTAAAGATAAAAAGTTATGATAAAATTGGCGAAAATAAATCCCCGGCAACGGCGCCAAAAACTTGTTGCGAAATCGGAGGGTATACCGTTCGTTTCAAGTAATAGAGTGATAAGAAAGAGATATCGTTCCCACGAGGATTGATGCACCAACTGTATTATAACTAATATCTATAAGTTGGATGACAATTGTTTAAAGGAAATTTTGTGTTGTGTAAGTGTAAACGACTAAATTTAAAGACTAGAACTATGAACAAGTAAATTGTATTATAATGATATAAGGACAATAGTAGTTAGGGCACCTCACACTCAATGCTTTCTACCTTTTTACATGGATTGTTTACTACATTCATTTATCACAAGTTACCCAAGTCATGCATCTTCAATAAATTGTAGTCAAGTCCCAAAATTCCTTAGTGATATCGACCCTTCAACCCAATTAAAAATCCTAACTCCTTAGTAGCTTTCATGAGGTCAAGCATTAAGTTTATGCATTAAATGATTTGAAAACATACATTTCTATTCCTAGATAATGTGAAGTTTGTCACTTTACCCAAGTCCAAGCATAGAACTCCAATATTTCTATTGCAAACTCCAGCTCTCAATATCTCACTAAAGTGATCAGCTCCAACAAGACATAAATACTCATTCAAGCAAAGTAAAGTGAAATAACTTGATATAAAAGAATAATAGCATCCAATCCAATCCAAAGGAAGTTTACATCAAGTGTTGGCCCTAACTACAAATGAAAACTAGCCAAACCTAATAATGGCTGGAAATGGTGGAACAAAAACAAGCATGCTCAGCTGAAGCACAAAAGAAAGAAGAAGGAGAAGGGAAGAAGCTCCACTTGGTCCTTCAACTCCCAAGCCCTAGCTAAACTATCCAAGCCTTTCCCAGTGCTATTTCGTGCCAAAAAGTGTCTCCAAAGCTGTGGGCTTTTAGTATTTATATTTGGGGAAGTGAAACTCCCAATTTGCCCTTAGCAGCGTTCAGATGTTGCAGACTATGAACGTCCACGCTGATGGTGCAAAGTATCAGAGGTAAATGCCCTGCTTTTCTTCATTTATGGTGCTGGTAGCGTGAGATGGCAGAGAAAATTCCTGCACTTGTGGTATCTGGCACTGATGGCGTGAATCTCATGCTGGTAGCGTGAGATGGTAGTCAATAATGGCATAAATTTGCAGCTAGCGCTGAAGGCGTGGGCATGGCGCTAGTGGCGCCAAGTAGCTTTGCTCAAACAGTCTTGAATTGTTGTATTCTTGCTATAAAATTGTCCAATTTAGCTGAGAACATGGTAACAAAGGAATAATCACAGTTTATAGCATTTATGGACAATTATCGATGAATTATGATTGATTCCTTGCTTCTATTAGCTTAGAAAGCACTATATGCTATGAGCATATCAAATAATTCCCAGATTTAGATATTGCTGTCCTTAGCAGTGAACAAAAGTTTCAATAGGAAGCAAGGATTAAGTTTTCAAGCACAACATTGAACAAAACAATCTCCAAGCTTAACATGCTAACCATGACTGAATCTCCATCAGAATATCAAACAATGCTTTTCAAATCTATCAAACACAAAAGTCTAACTTGAATACCCTTTACCAAGGCAAATATTCACTCATCACTCAAGTGTCTGGGTATTATAATAATCTCTCAATTCACCACAGCCATAGCACTACCATAAGCTTGATCCTATTCTCAAGTTCATAAAGATAAGAAACATAAATACATGCATAATTGATCAAAAGGTCTTGACGAGGTTGTAACTTGGCCTGGCTTAATGGTAGGAGTATTTGGGAAGTAGCTACACAACATTGAGATTGAAACACCACTATTTTTCATATACATTCAGATCTAACTTTAAATTTCCATTCCACTATTTCTTTGAACATTTCCTTTCTCTTCCTTTCATATTTCTTCACATTGCATTTTCTTTCTTTTCATTTGTTGAATTGAAGATGATTCTTTTATTTTTGTTCATTTGGTTGGTAATGGATTTCACCTTGATCTTTTTCTTCTCATTAAGGTATGTTAATGGATATGGTTTAAGTAGTTTATCAGGTGATTGAATAAAAAGGCCTCAAGCTCAAAGGGCTAGAAATGGGAAATTTTCAGGAAAGTCCATTTGGCTCTGGCTTAATAGAATAATTTGTCTTTATCATATCGAACTAGGCATGCATCAAAGAGAAACAGAGCAGGTTCTAGAGTACTATCACAGTGAGATCTCTCTAAAATAAATTACTGTATAAGCACAATTCTCACGGGTTATGGTACCAAGCTAGACTCTTGCTGATATCAATTCAAACATCATTATTTATTTCAATCATGAAACTCAGACATACAAGCATTCATAACTCAGTTCATGTTCCATACAAAGTCATGCTCGAATTTCATGTCACTCAAGCTTCTAAAATTTCAATCGCATTTCACTGAATTGGAAAATCTAAATCTGAGGCATGCTTTAGCAAAATTGTCTAATATGTACTCCTACAAGTTAGGTTAAAAGTAGACTAACGATTAATTTTCGTAGTTACTATACTAATTGATCCACAAAAAAAATCTTTCAAAAATTTCTGCTAAATCTGTTCACAAAAAAAAAACAATTCATGATTCAGAAAAAGAACTATGTTTGATGCTTGTTTCCTCACTTAACGCCCCCTATTCCCATATTTAACTAGTCGTTGTCCTCAGCAATGACTCACATAGAACAAACACAAAGGAATGCGTTACTAGAGGAAACAGAATTCATATCATACTCAAAATAAATGTACCACAGCAGAAATGTCTAACATGTCCAAGCAACGCAATAAAGTTCATAAAAGCTCGCAAAAGGTCTCAAGCAATAACAATAAGCAGAAAATAACATAAAAAGAGAGATGAAATCAGTCAACGAGGAGTGTCATCCTCCATAGTGTCCTCGTCGGCGACAGGTGATGCTGGATGCAAGTCTGGTGCGGGAAGAGAGGAGGCTACTGGAGGGTACTGTGGCTGAAAAATAGTGTGGTCAATGTTCAGCTGTCTACAGATAGCTTCCATCATCCGGGTCTGGTATGTGCCCTGAATATTCAGGATCTCAAGCTGTGTCTGCAGATGATGATAGTTGGAAGAGTCTTCATAAATGTGCTCACAGTGGGATGCTCAACGAGAAGAAGAAGCCACTATTGGAGGTGGTGAAGGAGGGTCTTCAAATTCAGGTTGAGGCACCTCTTCCTCTCTACGTGGTGCACGGCGAGGGCTTCTAGCAACCATTTCTTCTCGAGTTAGCTTGGATGCTCAAATGAGCTGCTCCTGCCTAGCATTCTCCATTGCATCCATGTAAGTCTTCTGAGTCATTATGGTACCAATCTTCACATCTTTGGGCTCATCTTCTGGAATCTCTAAGCCAGCATGCATACAAAGTTGAGAAATGAGAGAGGACTGAGCTAGAAGGGAGTGGCTGTTGCAGTCTTGTACCATATGGGGAATCCTATCAGACAAGACGTAAGCAATGTCGAGGTTGATATCTCTCATCAGGACATACAACAGAATAGCTCGCTAAACATTGACATCTGTCATATTAGTGGAAGGAATGACAATGTGGTTAACAAACTGGTGCCAGAAGTCAGCTTCACCAATCAGTTCTTGCCTCCTGAGCTTCTCGGGAACATAATCCATGCTTGATTTAGTTCTCCACGATGTGTACAACCCAGTGATGTCGTGGCGAATCTCATCCGCCAACTGGGGCATGTCATCTCTTTATCTACTCTTGCCGGTACCAGGAATGGGTTGCATCTTGTTGTATCTCTGGGTAAAGCCACATGCATATGTGCTCTGATAGGACGTCTCGAGAAAACTTTCAATGAAATTGTGGTCAAAAGGGACCTTGACCCCTCTCACCCAGCTCACTCTACGCGCTTCAACTGTCTCCCGGTCCACGTTGGCCAAGAAGTCTTTCATAATGGAACTAGAACTGGGTTCGACAAAGCTGACCAACTTTTGCCATTGGCGTCTAGTGATCACCTCCAAATTGGGTGAATCTGCAGGCAAAGCTTCCAAAGCAATGTGCTTCTCTGGAATGATTTTCTTCGGAAGATACCACTTGTCAAATCTGTCTTGGTGCTCCTTAGATCGGAAGCGGCCTTCATCAAATTCAGAGCTCCGAGGACGCTTGCTGCTAGTTGCAGCTGTGGCCTTTTTCTTGCCTTGTTCAACTTGTTTTCCCTGAAACTCAGAAGAGTATCCAATGCACCACATATATTCAATCAAAGCTTTTCAAAACAAACATGGTATACGCACTGGACATTCATAATTCCCAGATTTACTTCAAACAATACCTCATATAATTCAATTCCACATTGATTAGTCAAAATGTCATTCATATGCATAATGGTTAAGGTACTGTGAGTTCCCAGATAATCAGAAAAGCAAGCAACATGCAATTACTCCTGATGCTAATTATGCTTAAGGGAAAAGAAAAGAGTCATGTTAAATGACAGTCCTAAAAGATTGAAACAGGATTCCCAGATTTAATTTTAGGAACAAGGGCACACGTTTGTCATGTAAAGTCTTGGAAATCTATGTCAATGAATGTATGTATGGATCAGTTGACTATCAAACTCTGCTCAAAGCAGTTGTACTAATTAACATGATAGAATGATCATTTGAACAACTTTCAACCAATGGATGCTGGACAACAAAATATTCCCAAAACAATCTACCAGGCAGGGTGCACTAGAGTATAGAGTACATTCCATTCGTAGATTTAACTTCAACAAAATACTCTGCTCATAGCACGTCCATACAAAGTCCAGAACAATTATGATCAATAACAAGGCAAGATTATTTAGTGCACAGAATCACCACAATCCAAGGAAACAAATATTGATCAATATATGCATTTAGAGCAAGCTTGCATTAGTTTGACAGAAAACACAGAAAACCAAATGTAAATAGCCCTCAGAACCAGTAATTTTCTACTAGGAAATTGCTCCAAAATGAGAATACTGCACAATGTAAGGTTCCCTATAGCATACCTTAGCATTTCATTTCTATGTTTATTTACAACTATGGGTTCCCATCAGAAGACCACTTCTTATGAGAGAACAATGAGCGAAGTAAACTTGTCAGGACCAAAGTGCAAATGTCGTCGTACATGTTTTCCCCGGGGGATATCGTCGTAAACGTGTTCACCACCAACGCTCCCTTGAACTTGTGCTCGAAGTTCTTGAACGCGTCGACGAGCTTCTCTGCCATGGAGCTATTAGAATCGGTTCTTTTTTTCTTCTGCAATTGGTGGCAGATGAAGAGCGGGGAAGCATGTTGTCGGATCTGTGGATGCATGTGAGAACCCTAAGCTCGGTGTTGCTCTTGAGGTCGAAGATGTTTTTGATATCAGGGATTTGATAAACTGATATCTCACAGGCCCACTTTCTGTCTCACACACACTGGTGCACTCACACAAACACAAACACACAAATTTACTGGGGGCGGAAACTCTCTAATATTATTGATAATAGTCTGCCAAAGCCACACGGAGCTCTTTACATAATGTGCTATTTATAAGCACCAAAACCCTAAAACAATTCAAATTTAAATCTAAACAATATCTTCTCTAATATCTTTCTATATTATCTCTTTTCATATCTTATCTTTCTTCATATCTTATCTACCCATATCTTCTCATATATCTTTCTCATATTTAAAATTCAAACTACGTAACTAACTATCTATTTAAATGTTTATCCTAACAAAATCCCCCCATAAACTTTAAATATCTCTTCCATCTTTCATCCCCATCATCTTCTTGCAATTCTCCAGCAGCAATGTCAGCAGTGGCTTTGTGAATATATCTCCGACTTGTTCTCGGCTCGTCACATAACTCAACTCCACCTTCTTCTCTTTCACCTGTTCTCGGATGAAATGAAACCTCACATCAATATGCTTGCTTCTCTCGTGATTGACCGGGTTCTTCGCTAACTCTATAGCCGACTTGTTATCTACTCGGATCTCGGTCGTGCTGACTTGAACTTGCTCCAGCTTCTCCAACAAATTCCTCAACCACACTGCATGGCACACACACCATGATGCCGCAACGTACTCGGCTTCACATGTTGATAACGTCACAATCGGTTCCTTCTTTGACATCCAGGCAAACGCTGTGCTTCCCATGAAAAATACATAGCCAGCCGTGCTCTTTCTATCATCTACATCTCCACACCAATCACTATCCGAGTACCCCTTTAATCGGTAATCTTCCGACCTCTTATACAAAAGTCCTTGTGTGATCGTCCCTTTAATATACCTCAAAATCCTCTTAGCCGCCTTCCAATGAGAATAGCTCGGCTCCTCCATAAACCGACTTACAATTCCAACACTCAGACACAAATCCGGCCTCGTACACGTCAAGTATCTCAAGCATCCGACCAAACTTCTATAGTTTCTCGGATCAACTCGTTCTCCTCCATCATACTTCGAAAATTTCGTACCGGGTTCCATAGGTGTTGAAACCGGGTTACAATCCGCCATCTTAAATCTCCTCAGTATTCCCTTCGCATAACTCTCCTGAGATACAAAAATTCCTTCTTCGTCCTGTCTGACTTCTAAACCGAGAAAATATCTCATCAAACCGAGATCAGTCATCTCAAACTCTCTTGACATCTTCTTCTTGAACTCTCGTGCCATCTCTTCACTATTCCCCATGAATATCAAGTCGTCAACATACAATGCTACCAACAATAAGTCATCACCCTTCTTCTTAACATATATGGCATGCTCATATGGACACTGCTCAAAACCGTCCTCCCTGAAATATGCATCAATGCGCGTATTCCAGGCTCTCGGTGCCTGCTTCAGGCCGTACAATGCTTTCTTCAATCTCAACACTTTCTTTTCTTCTCCGCCCTTCAAGTATCCCAGTGGTTGCTCGAGATACACCTCTTCTTCAAGTACACCATTCAGAAATGCCGACTTCACATCCATCTGATATATCGGCCACCCATACTGAGCTGCTTGCGAGATCAACAATCTGATCGTCTCCATTCTCGCAACAGGTGCGAACACCTCATCATAGTCTACTCCTGCCTTTTGCGAATACCCCTTAGCTACTAGCCGGGCTTTATATCGCTCTATCTCCCCATCAGCATTCATTTTCTTCTTATACACCCATTTGACTCCAATGGGCCGACTTCCTTTTGGCAGCTCGGTCAACTCCCATGTATCATTCCTCTCAATAGCCTTGATCTCTTCATCCATGGCATTTTGCCACTTCTCATCTCGGATTGCTTCTTCAAACCTTATTTCCTCAGAATCTGTCAACAAACAAACAAGATGGGCTTCGCTTGTTGACTCGTACAAATCCTGCAAACTCCTCATCTGGGGTCGTCTCATCTCGTCTTCATCATCTATCTCGGTCCTTGCCGGGATCCAACTCGTTGATCCTTCTTCCTTGTCTTCTATTACCATCTTTCCGGGATCTGATTTGATCTCGGATGGACTACTCCAATTCCACTCATCGTCTTCATTTACTTTCACATCTCGGCTTATCATCACCGTCTTGGTGCCGGGATCTAACAGCTTGTATCCCTTCGTCTTCTCATCATATCCAATGAAGATATACTTCCTGCTCTTGTCATCTAACTTGCTTCTTTGCTGATCCGGGACATGTGCATATGCCACACTCCCGAAAACTCTCAAATGGTCCACTGCTGGCCTTTGGCCCGTCCACAACTCCTGTGGGGTCTTTCCATTCAATATGGAATGCGAACATCGGTTCTGTACATATACTGCAGACAGAACAGCTTCCCCCCAAAACTCCTTCGGCATATTCTTCGTCTTCAACATTGATCTCACCATGTCAACAATGGTTCGATTCTTCCTCTCTGCTACTCCATTTTGCTGAGGCGAGTATGGTGCCGTCAAGAATCTTCTGATGCCATACTCCTCGCAGTACCTCCTAAAAGCATTTGATGTGTACTCTCCTCCTCGGTCTGATCGTATCGACTTGATCCTCCTTCCAGTTGCATTCTCAATCATCATTTTGAACTTCTTGAACACTTCAAACACCTTGGATTTTTCTTCCAGCAAGTACACCCAAGTTTTCCGACTGAAATCATCAATGAACGTAACAAAATACCTCTTCCCACTAAAGGACCCGGGCGTAATCGGTCCACACACATCGGTATGTATTAGTTCCAGTGGTCGCCGTGCTCGGTATCTGGCCGACCTCTGAAACGGACTCCTCGTATGTTTGCTCAGCACACAATCTTCACAAAATCTCTTCTCACACTTCATTCTCGACAATCCGGTCACCAAATTCTTATTCACCATCTCGGCCAGGCTTCCAAAATGTAAGTGCCCAAACCGACGATGCCACAAGGATGCTTCATCATTCATCTCGGCTTGCAAACAGCCGACCTCCACACATCTCAAGATTAACTTGAACATTCTGTTCTTCTCCATCGGCACTCGGGCTATCAGTCGCCCTTGCTTCTCCTTCAATAAAAGAACTCGGTCTGTCATAATAACCGAGTAGCCTTTCTCCATCAGTTGTCCCACGCTCAGAATATTGCTCTTGAGTTCTGGCACGTAATACACATCTTGTATACGTCCAACTCGTCCATCTTTCTGCAAGAAACTAATCGTACCTCGGCCTTTCACGCCGACCTTTGAAGCGTCTCCAAACGAAACATGTCCGGCTTCTATTTCTCTCAAGCTACTAAACAAATGCTTGTACCCACACATATGATTGCTTGCACCAGTGTCTATAAACCACTCCATCTCGGATGTCTGGTTAGCTACACCTCCAGCCATCATCAACATTCCTCCATCTTTTACTTCTTCTGCAGCATAATTTGCAGTTTCATTCGTTCTTCTCTCAGCTCGGCAGTCCTTCGCAAAATGACCAACTCGGCCACAGTTGTAACATCTATCCGAGTTATTGCAATCTCTCGAATAATGTCCGTACTTTCCACATTTAAAACATTCTACATTTGAATGTCGGCCTCTTCCACGTCCTCGGCCTCCTCGCCAATTCTGCTGACTTGATTCAGCCTGCTCTCTATTCCATCCTTCTTGACCTCGGCCTCTACCAGCTCGGTCATATCCACGTCCACCTCGGCCACGTCCTCTACCTCGGAAATTTTGAGAGTAGAGTGCCTTCTCGTCCTTGACTGAAGCTTTCGTCTGAAGTGCTTGCTCCAGTGACTCCTCTTTCTTCTTTTTCTTTCTCTGTTCATGCGCCTCCAATGAACCCGCAAGTTCGTCAACGGTGAACATTGCTAAGTCCTTTGACTCCTCAATCGCACATACTACATTCTCGAAGTCATCAGTGAGAGACCTCAGAATTTTCTCCACCACTCTGGCATCGGGCAGTATCTCTCCGCTTCTCTTTAATTGGTTCACCACGGTCTGAATCCGAGTAACGAAATCGGATACGCTTTCTCCTTCCTTCATCTTCATTGCCTCCAACTCTCCTCTGAGGGTTTGAAGTCTGACTTGCCTGACTCGATCGGCTCCCTTGTAAACATTCGCAAGAATGTCCCACGCCTCCTTTGACGTTGTTGCGCCAGCAATCTTCTCAAATCCGGAATCATCAACAGCCCGGAGCATCATATACAACGCGCCTTTGTCTTTCAACCGCATCTCCTTCAACGTTTTGTTCTGCGCCGCCGTGTATCCTGTCGTGGATTGTGGTTCTTCGAAACCATCATGGACAACCTCCCAACTATCATTAGCTCCCAACAGAGCCTTTATCTGGATACTCCAGTTCTCATAATTAGCCTTCGTAAGGCGGGGTAATGGCAGACTACCACTTGGACCACTCTCCATTCTCTCTCAGCTCTGATACCAATTTGATATCAGGGATTTGATAAACTGATATCTCACAGGCCCACTTTCTGTCTCACACACACTGGTGCACTCACACAAACACAAACACACAAATTTACTGGGGGCGGAAACTCTCTAATATTATTGATAATAGTCTGCCAAAGCCACACGGAGCTCTTTACATAATGTGCTATTTATAAGCACCAAAACCCTAAAACAATTCAATTTAAATCTAAACAATATCTTCTCTAATATCTTTCTATATTATCTCTTTTCATATCTTATCTTTCTTCATATCTTATCTACCCATATCTTCTCATATATCTTTCTCATATTTAAAATTCAAACTACGTAACTAACTATCTATTTAAATGTTTATCCTAACAGTTTTGCTTTGTGTAGTTTGCTGCGTATTTCTTCATGGGGTCGTAGAGGTGGGTCAAGAGCATTGGTATCGCTGTGGCGTTTAGGATGATGCACACCATTACCAGGGCGAACACGTTATCTGGCATGCCCTGCATTAGAAACAAGCAATGGAATAAGATGAGTACTATAACATAATCTCTCTCACATATTCCTTCAAATAACACTCTCTTTCAAATTGGTTAAACATTATTAAAAACTAAAAAATTAGAAGAGAATAATTACTCAAAGGATTACAGTAGGTAATTAGAGTAGATATGTTATCCAAATTATTAAGACCCTAATGCATGAGAAAATATAAAATCATGTACATGTTATATTTTTTTATACATAAAAATTCAACTCAAATATAAATAATTTATAATAATTTATGCATTATATTCAATTAATTGAGCTAGATAAGACTCTCCATAAATCATGTCATATTAATGTAAATTGTCAGCAACATAAAGGGAGGTCTAGGTTATTGAAAGTAATTTGACCTAAGTTTACATGCTGTGAATGTAATTTTTCAAGAAGTTATTAAAGATTTGTTTTTATACCCCAGAATTGATTCAATTTTTATGTCAAACTTATGAGCTGGACTAACAAGCTATTAATTAGAATGCTTACCATGATATTCCTGACCAAAGAGTATCCAGCCATTTCGACTACGCCTTTGCAATTCATAATCAAAGCTAGAGACACAGCGTCATCCAAGGGCATTTTGCTGTACAAAGGAGGCAAAGTGCATGCAACTATTTTAACAACACTAGTCACTACAATAATAACCAGGGTTTGCACCATGCATTCATCAACTCCTCCGTTCATCTTTTCTCTCCAACTCATGAAGTCTCTGAGGTCCACCCACATTGCACATGTGGTCACAAAAGCAGGCATCAAAACCCAATTAACAAAAGTGTCAATCTTTTTAGTGATGGCAGTGCCCACTGCATGGAGGGCCCTCTGGGGTAGCCAAGCCCAACACAAAAGGTCCAAAGAGAGCAAAAAATCCTATTCAATGTGTGGCATAGGATGCTAACAAAACCAATATAAGTATGCAATAGACATAGTGATCACTAACTGGTGAACCCTCTGGGGTTTGTTTTATGATCCAAAACATTGCATGTCGAATGATGAATACAACCAATAACACAAACAAAACTGCAGCTGCTACCTTGGCACTTCACCAAGTCCAAGGTTCCGCTCGTCCGGCCTTATCCATGTCAGAACTGTCCTATAAAGGTCTTATTTCCTCATCGAAGTGACATCCTGGTCACGCGAATTCGGATGCCTCGTTAGCGCTGACTTAGGAAGCACGAACCCGGATTTGTTATAAACACAATTACTTTTTAATCATAATATTATTATATTAAAGTGCCAACGTGGACATCCAAAACCTTACAGTTCCATATCAAATATCTTGGTACCTTACAATTTTTTCTCGGCCTTGAGATTGCCCACGACGCTTCTGACATCATTTTTGAATCAACGCAAGTATGCCCTCGATCTTCTTTCTAATAGAAGCTTCTTGGGTGCCAAGCCTGCCTCAACACCTCTTGATCTCGCTTTGAAGCTTTCTTGCACTCAAGGTACTGCCTGTGCTAACCCCTGATTTCCGTCGTTTGATGGGTCGCCTTTTATATCTTACAACCACACGACCCGACATTGCTTTTATCGTGCAACAGTTAAGTCAGTTCGTCGCTTCTCCTATGGATTGTCATTTTCAGGATGCCACACGTGTTTTGCGATACCTCAAAGGTTCTCATTCTCACGGCCTGTTTTTGTCCGCCAACGGTCCTACAACTCTCTCGACTTTTTCAAATTCTGACTAGGATTGTTGTCTAGATACTTGTCACTCTGTCATCGAGTATTGTGTCTTCATGGGCTCCTCATTGGTTTGTTGACGCTCGAAGAAATAGACAATTGTCTCTCATTCCTCTTCAGAGGCGGAATATCGGGCTCTTGCTGCCCTCACTTGTGAATTACAATGGTTACACTTCCTTTTGACTGATTTTCATCATGCTCTGGCTGCCCCTATTAGTGTTTATTGTAACAATCAAGCTGCCATTTATTTGGCTCATAACCCTACGTTCCATGAACATAGTAAGCATATCGTATCGACTGTTATGTTGTTGCGAGAAACTTACCATCGATTTGTTGCATTTGCTTCCGATTCCTTCCTTGACTCAACTTGCTGACGTCTTCAACTAAGGCCCTGTTACCTTCGCTGTTTCAATCATCTCCAAACTAAACATGCACTCCATCCATTGCCCACTTTGAGGGGGGGAAATACGGATAGATTCTGTAATAGAATTTGTTATAATAATTCTGTTATGAATTTTTTATAACAATCATATCTTTATGTTATAGATATAGAATTTGTTAGTTGAGTTTGTTATTGTTATAGGCTCATGATTCCAAAAGGGGAATAAATATAACATGTTTGTTTTTGATAATGACAAAAGCGGGGAAA
Organism: Glycine latifolia; assembly: GCA_013407115.1. Taxonomy (NCBI): domain Eukaryota; kingdom Viridiplantae; phylum Streptophyta; class Magnoliopsida; order Fabales; family Fabaceae; genus Glycine; species Glycine latifolia. Next base: position 27,249 of record QARZ01040711.1, on the reverse strand, counting down.
TATTGCAACCTTAACAAAGAAACTAACATAAAACGGTTCAAGAAATCATATCCGAGAAGTAGTGTTTATGAGTTTTAGGTAACAAGGGTTGCATATGTTGAACAACTAAAGGGGAGCTTGAATATAGGGGGAGCATGGACTTTTAGAAATGTAAAAGGTGACTTTGTAGAAAGGGCTTTCATCAGGCATGCATTGAAGAATTTTTGTCAAGGCCAATATTGTTGGTTTGTCATCATTAAAAAAGAGGAGAGTGTTCATGCATGCAAATGTAAAGCATGACCTCCCAAGCGGAAGACTTACGTGAAGACATATGTAGAAAGTTTTATGTCAAACTCATCACTTGAAGTACTACCCATTAACAAGACAATTAAGTCAAAGCTAAAAATGGAATAAATGAAAGCGCAGAAGTAATCAAGGTTCAAAAATAAGATTGAAGACCAAAGTATAGAGTCTTAGGTATATTTTGTAAACTCCCTTCGCATCAATTTAGCCATGCTGCAATGATCCAATCTATATAACCAGATTTTGATGATATTTTTGGTTTTGGTATAGTCCCCGCCATCTTGTTGATCATTTTCTTTTCCATTTAATGATATTTGGTGTGATCCCCTTGGGTTCAAATTGGATGTCAATATAGTTGCTGAGATGCTTTTCTTCATGTGTGACCTTCACTAGTTTATAAATAAAATCTATATAACTATATAACTATATATATATATATATATATATATATATTTATTTTTTTTTTTTTTTTTTTGGTTATATATATAACCGATTTTTTTATAATTAGTTATGATTTGGTTATAATAACCATTTTGGCTTATTAGTTATTATATAGTAATGGTTAATTAGCTTGTTTTTAAATAATCTAACCATCATGAGCTTTCCTATTGGTTTTTCTATGGGTTCGGGAGAATATTATTGTTTTAGCAATTCACATTTTTGTAGCTTAGTAATAAAATATATTGGATGTAGTATAATTATGTAAGAATGTGTTGATAAAATCAGAGTCATCTAATTTAATTTTATCAAATTTTATTTTATTTTAATTAATCGGTTACTTTTTCGGCTCAAAATTGATCCTTACACACCCCTAGTATGGGCAGAAGAAAAAGAGACACAGAGAAAAAACATAAAATAAATAACAGAAACAATAAATTTGACTACAAAATAATACGGTGGGAAAAAAAAAAGAAGGAAAAAAATGAGGTATATATATATCTGACGTGAAAGAGAAGCTTTGTGAACCCATTGCACTATCATCATCTTATCATTATCATATATATCATCGTCATTATGCCTTTAATAAAAAAAAATCGCTGCTTATCTAAAACAAATGGAAAAGTTCCTCCTGTGATATCCTTAAAGCTCATCGTGCCAATTACTTTATCCATCTTCTTTTAAATTTGTCAGTTGCAATAACTTGACAAAACTTGATACCATGATATGATATTAAACTCGGTCTTCATTTCTTTATATTTTCTGACAATGTAAATTTCCCCCAACACCATGGGTAAGGATTTTACATTATTATTCTCAAATCAAGTCCAGACAAACATGTGCGTACGGATTGCACTACCATGTGATTTTATTTGTCGGAGATCTTGGTGAAGCTAGCTCCAAGAGGACCCTTCTAAAGCTGTAGAAGAAGCAGCATCGTGTTGTGTTTCTTAATTCCCTTTTCTTTCAAAATTATTACTATTATATTAAAAGAAGAATAAAGGGGTCATTTGATAGTGATGAATCACGTCACATGCTTAGAACTTAATTAAATACAAGGAAAACTTTTCGGTTTGAAAACCTAAAATAAAATAACAATTTAATCAATGGATACGAATAAGATTAAAGGGATCAAATCCAATTGGGGGTTAAATTTTGAGGTTAACCGAACAAACGCCCATGTGCCCTAACACTAGATATTTCACTTTCTTATAGTTAATTTGTATGTTTCATTTTCAGAAGGGATATGTGACCATGATCTTATGTTGGATGCTGTTTGAGAATTTTGGGCCCACCATTAGCTTTACCCTAATTTTCGGTTAACCCACCAGTGGGGTATGCTGCAAGACACCATTTGATTATTATCACTAGGTTCCTTCCTCCTCCTTTCATCTAATAGACAAGAATCGATTGCTATATTTGTCGGTGTATGGATTAAAACCCACAACCTTTATTTTCTAAAAGTGATAAATATAGCTAGAACTATATTTTCATCCACAGCTCATCAAATTAACACGACCATGCTTTAATTACTTAATGTTTGAGACTCGTTAACCAACATATATTGCTTTTCAACTAGTTGTGTACGCCAACATTTGAACAATCACGAAAGCTCCATAATTAGCATGAGTTGTAATTTGCATTGAAGTGTGCAAGTTCAAGCAAGAGGTAGAGGATCTGAGAACACAGTATTACTTAGCAAGAAATTACTCCCTTCATGCAGGCATTTTCATTTCAAGAAGTAAAGGGTCTTGTTACATAAGAGTCCTAACTCCTTAATTATTTTACAAAAGTATCAAATTAAAAATTAAATTAATGCATTAAATATATGAAAAACGTAAATTGTTCTATTTAATTGTTTTAGGTTCAGTTTAGATGAATTCATGCATTTCATTTAATGGAACAAAAATGAGACAATGTTTTAAAATGTTAAAGTATACTATATATAAGTTGATGTTCACAAAAAAAAGTATATAAGTTGATTTTAACTTTTAAGTTTTAATTTTACTTTACTTTTTGATCATTTTTGTTTTTAATACTTAGTTGAAAAGTTTATTTAAACTGGCTTTATTCAAAAATTAAGAAAAATATATTTTTTTTGACGCAAAGAAAAATAAATATTAAGATATATTTTTGAGAAATTTTATCTATACTAAGTTCTAACTAAAGTATAATGTAATACATGTTCTTACGCCTTATTTAAGGCCTTAAAACATGGCTTGGACATAGCTTATCATCACTCCCCAAATACCAACAACACCTACACCAATTTAGGTAACTTGTAGACCAAACAAGCCCTTGAAAATAATGACGCTCAAATCCTGCCTAATAACGAAGGAAACAAGTTGAGACGTAGTACTCGCATTGATGCTGGAACAAATTTTTGAGGTTTGAATTAATACCTAGACATTAATTAATGGCCGTTAAAATGGGGTATGGAAAACCAAGTGGACACACATTAACTAAACGGGTAAACGTTCAATAGCGGCAATGGCAAACCAAAAGCCCCATCTTTCGGGTCCCTCAAACCTTACTTTCAATTAAAATTGTACTTTTTTTACCGGGAAAACGTCATTCACGATTGTGAGATTAGTGATTGAGTAAAGGTGATATATAGTTAAAATTAAAAGGATAGAAGAAGAATAATAGTGAAATGTTAGAAATTAAATATAAAGAGTTTTAGCTAAAGCCATATCCATCCAACATCAAGTAGGAATGCAAATCCAACCAAACAAATAATTCAATTTTTAAAACAGATCATAGTTAATGAAATTCAATAGCATTCAATGAAATCCAAGGACTAAATCATTGAAAGAAACGTAACTACAGTATAAGAAAGAAAAGTCAAGGATAGTGCCAAATTGCCTGGCGTCACCGCCACACTTTGATGTAGGAAATTCAATTTTGTTAAATTAGGAGCATTAAAAAATTAAAACGTGCCCCTGCCTTCTCCCCACTTACCAATATTTGTGTTCCTTGCAAAGCCAATATACAAATGCTTCTTCTTCTTCTTTCTTTTGTTTTTTTTTTAAAAAAAAAAAAAGGTTTATCTTTTTGTTATAATTGGGGATTACGTAATGAAGACAATCTTTAAGTAGTACTATGACTGAAATTAAAAAATGCCGCTCTGTACTTTGAAGCAGCTATATATGGTAAGAGTGTCTTTAGAAAAGCTATATGTTATTTTTATTAAAAATAAATAAATATCATTATAGGTTAATTATGGTATATAAGAAGGTTATCAAATTCAAGAATCTGCGTAGACTTATGAGAGTTCTAAAGACTCAACTTATGGACAGTAAAAGTTTATTTCATATAAAATAATAACAAAATACTAATAAATAACATATCAATTAAACATATTCCAACAATATAATAAAATAAAATAGTAAATCATAAATTTTATAATATTTAAATAACTAAATATGATAATGCATCACTACTTGATAATAACTTATGAAGATGATAGTAGTAGTAAATCATTCTCATTAAGGATTTGATGTTGTTGGAGATCAAATAAGGATTTGATATTGTTAGAAATGAGATTTTTCGATTTAGGAACAATACACAAAATAGAGGTATATTGAACTCTAAATACATACAAAACTTATTAATTGGCAGACTTTGATGATAAACTTGAAAATTTATCAAATTTACATAAAGTTTATCCAAAATCTACTGAAAAATGAGTTACACGAGTCACAGAAAATAAATAAACTGTATATTCATAATAATTAACGAGGAGTTTTGATAATGAAATATAACTTATAAGGTCATGTTGTTAGGGAATTACAGGTTAAAACCAATTACATCAAAATATAGTGCAAGTATAATAATGAAACGGGGGTAGCATTAAACATGTACGTTGGTAGGACCGGCAGAGCCGTTTGAGAGGGAATTTATATAAGTTAGCATTTATTAATTTTAAGTCCAAATGTCCAATCAGGTTGAAGAATTGGAACCGCATCTGCAGCACCAAACAAAATCGTGTTTCTCTAGAATTAATTTTGATGGCACGTTCAAGTTCAAGCACAAGGTCGTTTGAAATGGATGGTTGGTGCTTCCGCTTTGACCTACCAATGAGACGAGACCCCACGTAATGTATTTGGTTATGAGATGATATTTTCATTTTAAGAGCAAAATGAGATATATGTAAGAGATAGAAGTCTCAAGTCATAATGAATTAATGTGACTAATTTAAGTGCATTGGTTTGGGTTAGTTGGGTGTCACATTTATGTTGAAGATATATATGGGTACCACAAGTTGTGTACCACTCTCACTCCTTGCATTTGAGGTGCTTTGGATATTTAGGGTTTTTTATTACAAAAAAACGGTTTTGGTGCTTGACAATGAGAGCCACTTAATGTTTCTATTGTGCTTCTCCTGAGGATTGGATCTTATAATATATATCTTCGCGTTGAGTTGAGGGCCAAGCTTAAGGGAAAGGGAGAGAGGGGTTGGCTTTATTTAGACCAAATTATTACGTCTCAATTTTTATTGCCCCAAATATCTAAACCATGAGAAAGAAATCTACAAGGATTGCTTAAGTTAAGTTAGAAAAGAGGGTTGGTCGTAACAATAACTCAATGATTGTCATACCATATACTTTTTTTTTCATTTTCCAATTTTTATTATGAAAAAAAATACTGCATAAGTTAAGTCGATGAACATATAGTCTTAATTGATAAGATCAATTTATTCCTTGATTCAAAACTTTTATCTTTTGTTTTTTTTTTATCGATCAACTTTCATCTTTTGTGTTTGTCAAAAAGCTTTTGTTGAGAATAAAATAATGCAACTTGAAAATTTGGCTTCTTCTTCCCTTGGAATTTTGTTATTAGTTACCTCACCTATATAAATCACCGATGTACCCAAACCATCTTTTTTTTGGGGTCATTAATTCCATTTCTTTGTGTCATTCCAAAACAACCTATATAAATCACCGATAAAAAAAAAAATTAGGGCAAACACGGTGGACTACCGAAGAAAACATTTTTTTTTTTGCATTCTATCAATCTGATTCAAGGCTCAAGAGTTTACGAAAAAAGATTAAATAAAAAAATTGACTTTTTTTTTATAACCACATCGGCTTTATACTAAGTACACTTCCATATATTTTCTTTTTTAATTACCATATATACCCTTTATACTCAAAACATATTTACAAAATCATTATTCCAGCATGTGCTTTTTCCAGAACAATATTTTAATTTTAACAATCTAGAAAGTATTTTTTAGAGCACAATTTTTTTTAACATTTCAGAAAAGTTCTTTTTGAAATGGTATTTTGTGTAATGGAAAGTACTTTCTAGAATGTTAAAAAATAAAATTCTTTATGGAACTACTTTCCAAAATGTTTAAACAAACATCTAAAAAAATTCAAGAAGAACACTAGGACCATTAAAAATATCATATAAATGAAAATTGTATAATAGTGAAGCAATTAAAATGGAGAAAACATATAATTGATATTGGTCCTTCAACTTGAAAAAAGGGAGTATGTGAGGGAGAAACAAAGATTTGAAGGAGAAAGGTTATTTAAGCAATTTAATTTTAGAAAAAGGAAAGGGAGTGTACTTAGTTAAAAAGGGAAGTGGATATAACAATAGCCAAAATTTATACACTGCTCTCAGCAATACAAATATCATTAGGTTGCATACGTTGCTTAAAGGGAATCAAGTGGTGATCACTACTGCAAAACGACGCCGGTTATCGAAGAACCGTCCTCAGTTTGAATGCAGTGGCAATTTTGTAATATTTGTGATTTCAATGACGATGATTTTTTTTAAAACCCGTCGTGTTTTCATTTTCATTCCAGCTAGCAAATTAAAAGGCTCTCGTGTCTCACTCACTCACTCACAACAGTGCTAGAGATTAAAGAGAGAGCCCTAAACTAAAACCCTAAAGTTCCGCCGCCGCGAGGCCGTCACCGATTGAGGAGGGGTTGAGGTTGGTGATGGAGAAGGAAAGCAAAGTGGTGAAGCTCATCAGAAAATGGTTTCCCTTACCAATCGTGTTGATGTTTTTGTTTCCCTTACCAGTCTCGTACTCACGTTCTCCATTGTAGTGACTCATGCAAGGAGCAACTCCGGTATCATCACAACCATTTCTCTGTGACGAGTACAGCGTGCTCTGCCTCGTGTTTCACCGCGTTCTCCATTGAAGTGACATACAGGTACCTATGTCCTGGAACTCTTATTCGTTGATTTGGTAGGAAATAGGGTTAATTGGTTTAAAATTTTTCTGCATCCACTTTCGTGTTGTGAAAAGGTACGCTGTCTTTGTTGTGGGGTTTTGGTTAGGGGTTTCAATCAGAGGATTTTGGATTTACATTACTGAGTATGTGCGGCGGCGGGCTTCATCCTCGATTTCTTTGTCCTTGGGACCGAAGTTCTCGAGGAATGGCTAAAGACGGTGGTGGAGACGCTGAGGGGAAAAGTTTAGGGGTTTAGGGAAAGTGAAGAGATAAGAGGTTTGCAGGACTTGCTTGGCTGGATAATTGGTATAATTGGTATGATTTTTCTATTTGTTGTGATGATAGTCTTTTTGTTTTAAGAAAGAGTAGATCCTGGAGTGAAATTGAGAGCATGGATTATGGTAGAGTACAATGGTGAGGTTGATTTGACAGATTTAAGGATGATAGATAGTGTGTGGTGATCATGGTGTTGATATCAATCGATGCCTATGTAAATATTGGTGTATGAATGCTTGATGACTGGTCATTTGTTTTTATGGCTACAGGTCTACCAACATGTCCTCAGAGGTAAGAACTGAGACTACATCTGTAAAGGCATCTGGATCCAAGATGAAGGTCTCTGAATAGCATATTTTAATCTACAAAGGATTGAGGAGTTATATAGTAGCTTGCAGGATTTCTCTGTAGACCTATAGTATAATTTCTCAGTGATAATTTTCAGGAAAGGAGGCAGAGTGGAGCAGAGATGGTGAACACACTGCAAGTTTTTCCCTTTTGCCACTGGGTGGACCCACAACGTAGGCAGGAAGGAGAGTTTTGAGGAGCTGCAACAACTCTTTGAAGAAATGTTTCAAGCCAATATTGGGTCAGCAGGAAGCACCTCTTACACTGCACCGGCTTGTTTTGGTGAAAGTTCTAATTCAAATAAATTTATTTTCACGAAAATGAATTTTGGGAAGACATACAATTCATCTGAATTCGATTCCTGCTACCAGAACTTCTATTTAGAGGTTAGTATATACAACAATCTTCAATTCGTACTATGAAATTTATGCCATATATACTCCATGTACAAAGAACTTGTAATTGTTGTCATAATGTCTTTGGAAAAGATTATATCCTAAAGTAAGAACTAAATAATTTTGGAAGTGAAAGTGAGTATTTGTTGACTGAAACATTTGCGGTTGCAGGTTATTCCTAATTTCCAATGAACTGAATGTATGCAAGTTTTATTGGGAATCATTATTCATAGTTTTGGACAAAATATAAATATAAATGATAATATAATTTTTTTTAATAAAGTGTAAAAGGTTGAAAATGGAAAAATAAAATATTTCAGGAATAGAGTGAGCATCTACGTGGTGCTTGGTGCACTTTTTCTGGTATTTTATGATTAAAAAATTATCATAATTCCTATATTTGTTATGCCTGTATCTTAGAAATTTTTTCTTCAAAAGTGACTAAAAAATAAGACTAGTTTTACCTTAAAAGGATCTCTTTTTAGCACCACAATTTTAGTGCATCTCAATTAAAAATATATTTTTTTAATTTCTTAAAAAATATTATAAAAACACTAGTTAATAAGATCTTTCAAATATTTGTACCAAAGAGATAAAGAGTGAGGGATAAGTGGGTGGATGAAGTTGTCTTGCTGTTTACACTAGTTTATTTTCTCATTTACACTAGTTAAAGGTAACCATTAAATATGCATGCTTTGGGATATAGATATTTCGTTCAATTGATTCAAATTCTGTCAAGGGGTTTCCAAAGGAGCCAAAACATGCATCAACCATGGTGAGTGAAAGATTTTAATGTTTCTAATTTTTCTTACACATGCTAGATTTCAATTCATCATACTTGAACCATCTTAGGTGTGATGATGGGATATTTAAACATTAATGTGATGGGCCTTTCGTTTATTTTATATAGTTTTAGTAAATTTTCCTTTTTAAAGAAATTATCTATTTTCTTACAGGTTATGTGATGGGGATCTGGGTTCAATGAAACTCTAAGGATTTAATGGCTCCTTTCCACTTGCTTTATAGTTTCTTCCTTGGATAATTTTAGAATTCATCCTTATTTACATGAATGAAAGTATTCTAAGCTATAATTTGTTTTCATCTTATTACTCTTATTCACTGAGTGAAAGGGTTGGCTGATGGGATCTGTGGCATGTGTGATTGCTGGACCAATACCCTTTGTTGTTTGCCTGTCAAGCTTGTCACCCATTATTCCATTTGTGCGGTTAGCAAGGCTAAACTTGCTGGGGCCTGATTTTCCCTGAAATGACATTTATGTGGAAGCTGAACTATTGGTTTTTCTAGCTTTTTTCGAAAATTATCATTGTGGAATCCTGTATTCAAGTTTTTTGTTATCCTCTTTTCAGTGATGATCCATATTTTTATTTCTAACTTGACATACTAATGCTCTATTAGACATGTGGTTGGAAGGCATGACCGCATGAATAATTTCTTCTAAATATTTCCACCGAAACTATTAGTACTGTAGACAATTGTTGTGCCCCCTATAACTGATGGATGGCAGGTAGTTTAAATTTCATTTTTCATCTAATTAAACAAGTGTTTGTTTGCTATTTGATGTACTTTGGCATAGTTGATTTCTTAGTGCTGCAAAGGAATTCTCATATATAGTAATAAACTGATAATGTGGTGTAGTGGATTGTGCACAGCGGTCGAAACCTTTTAATTCTGCCCTGTTACTCTGTCCAGTCTGGAATTTGTGAAATGCCTGTTAAGTTGTTTTAGCACAGATTTATGATTCGTGGACACTTGTATTTGATTCCAGACATTACTATTATATGCACTCTAAGATGTTATATACAATGAATACTATATAAGACAATGTTAGCCAAGAAGTGTACTACTTTGTTTGGAAGCTTGTTTTCCCTACTTTTTTGAAGTGTGGTTGTGCATGTCTTTGTGCAGCTTGGTCCTAAGGCAAAGGATGTAAGGAAACCAGTAAATCCGTTGTTGCTTCTCTCGCGGGTCATTCTTGGTACAATTGCAGCTACTTACTATGTACTAGTTTCAATTTACATGTGGATCAAGGACAAAATTGTTCCAAAGGGCATGCCCATCTAAGATTGGAGAATGAAGTTGGGGTATATGATGGTCAAATTTTTTACTTGTACATCACTAAAATAACTATTATGGTAAGATAGGATTCTTTCGTGCATGTTTCCAACGTATCAGGGATGAAATTTTTGCATCTAAACGATTAATTTTGCTTTGTTGCACTAGCTTACTTCATTTGTTTAATTGGAAGGGATGGCATGCTTATAGGCTTATAGCAGTTATGCCAAATTTAATATATATATAATATGTTATCATGCTAAGCCTTTAGTAGACATAAATAGACCATGTGCCTGGCTGCCTCAGCATTCGTGAGCTATGTCATTGTTTTAGAAAATTTCTTATTTTTTCTTGTAGAATGGGTAAATTCCTCAAAATGAAACTTTGTTCCTTTTCTGGACAATGAAGAATTACACACATATTACTCTATTTTTTCTCTCAGTTGAGTAACATACATATTATCCTAAATATATCAAATTCGATGTAACTTGTGCATTTCATCCCTGGTTTAAGTCAAATGTTTACTCTTTGTTTTTTTTTCTAATTTTTCAATATGTACTTGAAAGAAGAAGAGGCTGAATAATCAATTAGCAATTGTTAATCTATGAATGTGTTGACCTGTTAATGTTGAAGAAAGGAATGATAATATTCTTAAAATTAATGAATATTTACAATTCCAGTTTGCTACATAGTATCCGGGTTCCAGGGAATTTTATTGTATAGCTTGCTCTGTTTGTGTGGTCTAACCCTTGTTTCGCAATATTACATGGTCTTTCTACTAAATATCCAATTGGGCTAAATTTTTTTTTCTAATTTTAAAATGAAGAGGATCAAAGCTGTTTGTATTTTTTAAATCTTTAGCTTTATTGCCATTTATTGGTAAAGAAAGTTAAACCACTGTTATATTTGTAATCTAGGTAACTAGTAAAAAGGCAGCACTTATTGAAACTTGCAGTCCATTGAGGAATAAAGTTGATGAGACAACGGTCCTATCTAGGTAAGCAATAATGATTATGATGCTTTAAATGGGAGAGATGTTCTCCACTGGTTTTTATTCTTCTTTTGTGGTGATACATTGTTCCAGAGTGCAAACATTAATTAAGAGTATAAAAATAAACACTGTATAGCCATCCAAACAAGGGAGAAAGGAAAAAGCATAGTGATGCTAAGTGAAATTTCTGGTTTCTTGTGGCTTTATCCAAGATTCCAGCAAAAACTCATTTCCAGGATCATAGCCATGCATGTCAAGTGTCTCCCCCAAAGTGGATTTCTGGCATAATCAGAGAGCCAGTCAGTTATGCATGCATGTCAAGTGTCTCCCCCAAAGGGGGAAACTTGTGGTACGCATATTGCTTTTCATTGCACCTATTTGTGGGTTGAAACTGACTGGTTTTTGTTACATAGTAAACTAAATAGTAGAGAGCAAAGATGAGAGTTGCAGTGGTTGGTGGTGGGATTAGTGGGTTCATGTCATTACTATTTCTATTATGCATCTTAACTTCAACTTAAAATAAACCAATCAGTCTTAACCAGTAAAAGGAATATAAAAGCACTTCACATTTAGAGATATGAATCTGACTTTGTCATATTTGGGGTACACTGCAAAGAAACGTATTCCATATGGAGAACGAGACAAAGTTTGGGTTGAGTGGACAATTGATCAGGTTTGAACTATAAGTTGGGTCCAGTTGCAATTTTCAGCTTACAATATATATAAAATTTAATTGAAAAAAAATACATAGATAGTAAGATGATGCTTGGTGTGTCTGTTTTGGTCTAATGATTGAAAGTATGCCTCTGCCTTCTTATTTTGGCTTTAAATTATTAGAGCTAGGATAATATGGATTTCTATTTTCTTTACTATTTATATTTGCCTGGTCTCAACCATTGGGAAGGGTTTCTGTCTGCTCTCCGCCTCTCCCCTATTCTCACTAATTATTTGGTGTGAAACTGAAGCAAGGCCTTTTGTTGCTCTATATAAGGTGTTTTGTAACCCCAAGTCCTTCAACTTCATAGCGCTGTGATTCACAGGTAAGTCACACAATTGTAGAAGTTACTTAGATTGCCTTTTTCTAATGTCTTGATGACTTTCAGTCAATTGGCATTGAAGTTAAAATACAAATTATGTGGGAAATGATGGAAAACTGTTGGGTTCTTCTATGTTAGATGATGTGAGAAATAAGGGTAAGGGGCAAAACAAGGATTTCAATTGTAGCAACAATGCTCACGTAGCAAATAGGGTAGGAAGGAAAGGGAAAATGGAAATGGTTAAGAGAAACATCAAGTAAATGAGTGAGGAGAGAGGACATTGAGTCATTGAGAATTTGATAAAGGTATCTTTATATTGTTATTTTTCTTATTCTTTTCTTCCTGATTTTCACACACACACGAAGCCTATATAACTTTGGAAATGTTGTTGTATTAATATATACTTGAAATATTGTTATGATTTTCATTGGTTTTCCTCATTTTAGTATCTTACCATATTTGCGCTTGAGGTTTAATTTAGGAGCCATACTGTCCTAGCAGTGAGAGGTGTTTAGTGGGGGTTATAGAGGTTTAATTTAGTTTCTTAAGTGGGTTCCATCTGTACACATAGTGCATCATAACAACAGGTTTAGTGCGTTGGTATTAGTTGATAAAACATGAAATGTAATGCAGATGGGAATGGCTGGTGCTTTGGAAACTCAATATGGGCAATCATTTGGAGCAGAGCAATTTCATAAGCTTGGAAACTATGTCTTTTGTGCAATACTGTCTCTCATTTTAAGCAGTCTCCCAATATCTATCCTATGGATTTTCATGCATAAACTGCTTATTCTTTTGGGGCAAGACCATGCTATTTCACTAGTAGCAGGAAACTACTGCATTTGGCTCATTCCTGCACTCTTTGGTTATGTTGTTCTTCAATCTCTGGTTCATTATTTTCAGACTCAGACCTTGATCTTCCCAATGCTCTATCTCTGATAGTTGAAATGCTGAAAAACTAGGTTCTTACTCCTTTTTGTGCTATTTTTTGTTGGACAATGCCCTTGTTCATTGCAGTACTTGCAACTACACATATGCCCCCTCTTATAAGCTTTTTGAGACATAATAAGAGATATTGTTCCCAAGGTAAGCAACTTTATCATGTTGTTGTTTTTCTTTTATGTAGTTGCTTTCTTCTCCCAGGCTCCGCAATTTTCACCTCTTCTTCAGGTTTCAAATGAAGCAGAGCACTGCCTCACCATTGTTTTATCTCATAATGATCCATTTAGATGCTTAAGTGTTTGTATTTGTTGGTTTTTCTACTATTTTTTAGAAAAGCCTTGTTCTGTTCTATTTTGTAAGTGTCTATGAAGCAATGGTGCTTCAAAATAGGGAAATAACCCCCTTCATAGTTCGCACTCATCCAATATCATTATGCTTCTGTTGCTTATAATATTAGCCATGGCCTGTGAGTATCCTGCTGATTTGCTTACTTAAAATTATGGATACACTGATACAGCTTAGGTACCTCTTGTTTACACCATTGAATTTTGAACTTAGATCAACACAGTCCTGAATATGCAACTTTGTGAGTTTGTTGGTTGATTATGTGAATTTGTTTCTTATAAATTTGTGCAGGGGAAGCTCCTGATTGGCTGGACTTTGTGGGTATCTTTAGCTTGCTTCTCATCAATTCAACTATCAGTTTCATTGAGGAGAACAATGTTGGTAATGCTGCAACAGCTCTCATGGCTCAGCTTGCTCCAAAAGCAAAGGTATCAAACTTAGTGTCTTTCTTTTTTGTTTTATGTCAGTACTGTGTGGATTCCTTATTCTTGTTGTTGCAGTTTGCATCTGGAAGGAATCTTTTCTTTCTTTTTCCCTTTATAGTTTCATTTCTCATGAGTGTGTTTGTCAAGGTTCTTAGAGATGATAGGTGGAATGAGCAAGATGTCGCGATCCTTATCCAACATGGTTTACGTACCTTCCGTTCTCAGTACCTCGACCAAACTTTTTCATTAAAACCTGATTGCTTTCAGGAACACATTAACTGCTCTTTTTTTCTTGAAATATCATATAATCTAACAATATTGATATTTGATTTTGTGCAGGTTCAATATCCAAGCAATAGTGATCCCACACATCCCAACGATTCAAGGTTTGCCTTGCTTATTCTAATTTGAAATTGGGTTCCATGTCCTTTTTATGTTTGGAAGCTTTTGCATCAGAACTTATTGTCAAGGTAGCATGAGATTAATTTCAATTATACTTGATGTGTCATCGTGACATCATCATTTCTATTTCTTTTATTTAAGCTTGTTCTTACATATTGTGAATATGCTCCTTGTATGTTGGGCTTTAGTGTAGTTGGTTGGAATCAAATGTAAACACTCCAAAAAATTTAAAGGCTAAAATTATCCCCTTGTTTTTTTTTATTTGTCTTTTTGGCATTCTTATGGTATTTATCTCATGAAGTATGAAATGTATTGTTTTGTCAAATGTTCAAAGAGAGTGGATTGCATTTTTTTTCTTGGTTCAGTTAAAGACAACACAACAGGTGTAGCTTATTGGGATGTCCCCTTGGCCCTTTTAGACAACACAACAAGTGTAGCTTACAAAGGCCACACTCGAGGGGCTGGGTTGTTTCAGGTGGAGAGGACAATACTGTAAAGGTTAGAATTGACTTCCTTTTTCTTGATATTAATAGAGTCAGATTCCATAACATGGTTATTTATCATCAATGTACATAAATAATTTGAACCTATCTATTATCTCTGTTTGTTGAAACCAACATGCTTACAGAGCCTTCCTTCAAACTTATATATGACAGATTTCAAAGAAATACTGAAATAGTTTGTATTATTGTTAAATATTGTATGTCAACTATAAAAGAAGGAAGTACTCAATCATATTGAACCATATATGATGATGGATACCCTCAAAGATAAAGATCAACTTCAGCTGTCTACTGCCGTAACCATAATATAATGTTTCATGAAATACTGGTTCAGTTAGAGAGAACAAATAAAGAGGTGAACATAATAAACATGATAATTTGAGGCCTTGAGGGTATACACATAGTAGTGGTAGTAAGGAGGCTAATTTTGTGGTTGTGTGTTGTTTCTGTAGTCATTTGGTGCATTTGATTGGAGGGAAATGCTTGCATTTGCTTTAAGGATGTCCTTTGCCATATACTTGCTTTAGGATAGGATAATGTTTATTGGCCTTTCTTTGTTGTTGAGCTTATGGCTGTTTCAAAGAGTTTCCTGCTCCTAGTGACACACAGAGAGATTGGGCAGCCTTACTGCAAAGCAATTTCATAAGGTTGGAAACTATGTCTTTTGTCCAAATAAGGTGGCATGTGATCATTTGTTATACAACCGATTCTTTGAATGATTATTTATAGGATGGATGAGATGCACTTGCTTCTTTCTTTGCTTGGGTGGTTCTTGCTCTACTGTGTCTGATTAACACAACTTGTGAATTCTTTTTGTCCTTAATGCTATTTTTTAAAATCTCTTACCTTTTAATATATTATATGAAATGAAATTGTGATTTAATGAAAAAAGTATCACCTTAGGAATACTGTTTTTTGAGTTCTTAATTTGAGGAAATAAAAAATTGTATGTCCACTTTTCAAGATGTATGGATGTCACGTGAGTGTTTATCCAAAAGTGAGTGAATGTCTTCATTCTTCTAATCACCTCTGATTGTGACACAAGTTGGGTGGCTAATTGCTGGTCTGATATTCCTTTATTCTTATGTTGTTACAGTGTGCATGTTCCTTTGGTTTGTGTAACAAAGTCGGTGTTGTTCCTCAGTGTAGATCTGCAGCTACAAGTGTGCTTAAGCTGATACTCTCTGAGTGGACAACATTCACAAGTGGAAAAAATTATAATAGTGTTGGTATGCTAATAGTGTTTTGTATATAGCAATGTTTTGTATTTTCTCACAAGTGGACAACATTCACAAGTCCCTTTTTTCATCTCAGGATTGTTAACTTTCAGAATATATAACAGTGTTTTGTATTTTCTAGCTTTTTGCTAATAGTGTTGGTACAATAAACTGCAATTTGAAATGTTTCTATTAGGTTATGTGATGTTGTAATTCCAATAGAAAGTGTTAAATGGTTTTAATATTTGATGTGGTTTTAACAATTGTCTGTTATGCATTCATAGGTGTATTACGAAAATTTATACGAAAAACCTGTATTCGTATCCGGAAAAATGATGACGGTTGTTTATTAATAACTGTCTTTGTTTGTGTTTAATTTTTAAAAAAAATCAAAATAAAATACAAACAATGACGGTTATTATACGATGACGGTTTTTTGTAAATAACCGTCTTCGTTTGTATTTTATTTAAAAAAAATTAAATGAAAATAAAATACAAACAATGACGGTTATTAAGAAAAAATCGTCATCGTATCCGCAAATATGATGACGGTTTTCTGTAAATAACCGTCTTCGTTTGTATTTTATTTAAAAATAAAATACAAATAATGACGGTTATTAAGAAAAAATTGTCATCGTATCCGCACATACAATGACGATTTTTTGTAAATAACCGCCTTCGTTTGTTTTTTTTTTTTAAAAAAATATAAACGACGACGATTTTTTAGAACTGTCGTCGAAAATGGCCCATTTTTAACGACACGCATAACAATGACACCCAAACAACCGTCGTCGTATGGGTAAAATAACCGTCATTGTAGGCCTTTTTTGTAGTAGTGAATTTTGGTTTATCTCTTGATTGTCAGTTGAAAGTTTTTTATTTTATTTTATTGTTAATGTTGTAATGGAGGTTGTAGCTTATCTTGCTTTTCCTCGCGTTCTTTAGTATTTCTTGTGATTTCCCCCTTATCCTTCGTAAAAAAAATAATACAACATATCAATGATAATGTCAAGTGCATGAGTTCTATTAAACAGTGAAGTCTTTTTTTT
>QARZ01040710.1:181711-194067 GCA_013407115.1 Glycine latifolia | reverse complement strand
ATATTCTGCTAAAATTATAAGGATTTAAAATTTTGAATAACGTGTTAGAAGCTTATTTTATATATCTCAGACGAAAAATTGTGAAGTCAGTAATGAATTAGAATTTTCTGTTAGGAAGCTTGCGTGAGATGAAATATGGCATGACTTGCATGAAGCATGATTGAATTACGATTATTTGTATATTGATATTCATGTTAAAGTTGAAATGACGCTTGATATAAAGTTGACAGAGGCTAACTTGAGTCCATAACCCGTGAGGATTGAGCCATACAATACAATATTTTTCAGAGAGGCCTCACATTGGTAAGTACTTTAGAACTTGATTTGTTTCTCTGGATGCATGTATATTCTGATATGATTAAGGCAGTTTCTTCTTTTAAGCCAGGGTCAAATTGACTCACCTTCAACTTTCCATTGTCACCCCTTTTGAGCCTAAACCTTTTTATTCATACACCTGAATTCTAAAACATAATCCTTGACCACCCAACTTGAGATTGGAAAAAAGAAAAGAATTAGAATCAAAACCACGGAATAGTGGGGAAACAGGGAAAGGAAGGAAAGGTAAGAGGAAAGACAAAGTTACCCAAGAAGACAATTCTGGTATAAAAGTGAAAATGCCAACAGAACAGATCTGGCAAAAAACCAAATCTAGTGAAGAATCCAGTGGGAAGTAACAAGTCTGAAATACCAACTGTCCAACCTAGGGAAGTAACAAGTCTTAAATACCAGCTGGTGGATCTAAATGTATTTCTTTACCACCTTACTCCCTCTATCACAAGTGTTTTGCAGATGAAGAATCAAAGAATAAAGAATAGTATACTGCTAGGTGGAATTGGCTAATTCTAACAAAAATCCAATCTCAATGTTAGTCACTATCCAAAAGATCCCTACCTTTAAGCCAGGCCAAGTTATAACCTTATAAAGACCTTTTGATCAGTTGTGCATGCATTCATGTTTCTTAATTTCAGGAACTAGAGATTATGATCAAGCTTATGGTAGTACTATCACTGTGATGGATTGAGTGAGTATAATAAACCTTATACACTTGAGTGATGAGTGAAATACACACATCTTGGTAAGGAAGATTCAAGTGAAACTTTTACAGTTGATGGAATTGAAAGTGTTATTGAAACTTTGATTTTGAAATTGAGTATACTTAGCATTGTGATTCTAAGAATGTTAATTGTGACATTATGCCTGATTGTTGAAACTTGCTTTCCAAATAGAAACTCTGTTTATTGCTGAGGACAACAATATATAAATCTGGGAATTATTTGATATGCTTCCAGCATATAATAGTTTTTAGGTTTAATTAATTAATAAATTGTTTAAGAATTAGCAAATTAGATTAGGAATTGATGAATTATCATTTAATTGCATATTAATTTAAATTTTGAGTTATTTTATCATCTAGGAACCAACAAGAGAGGAAAAGAAGCCAAAAAAAGCAAGCCAGAGCTCTCGAATGAACCACACGATCAGCGTGGGATTTCACGCGATCAGTGTGGAAGTGTTAAGATAAACAAGTTCAGTTCGAAGAGCCCACGCGATTAGCGCCACCACCACGCGATCAGCGTCAGATGCTGAGACAATAGACTCTCAGCTCGAACAAGTCACGCGGGTAGCGTGAACATCCACACGAATCGCGCCATGCTATCAAGACTCAAACCTTTAGTTCGAATGACTCACGCGATCCGCGTGAACACCCATGCTATCAGCGCCAGAAGTCCAGAGCAGTTCATTTAACTTGAATAACCCACGCGAATCGCGTGGGACTTCACGCGAATCGCATGAGAAGCTCGCTGTTTTCCAAATTAAAATATTTAAATTGATTCAGTGGAGGGAATAGTTCATTATTACTGGAATTAGACCTAGGACGTTTTGGGACATAAAAGGGAGCCTCTGGGTCACAAAGAGAGAGCTTTTACTGGGTTTTAGATAGATTTGCTAAAGAAGAAGCCATTGGAGACTCTTGGGAGAAGATTGGAAGTTGTGAGGAATTGCAGAACCATACCCTGTGTAATCTTTTCTTTTCCTCTGGTATGTTAGTCATGAAAGTATTGGCAACTCTGAGTATGCTTGGCTAATTTCTGTATTGTGGTTGAGCCATGAACCTATGAAGAATTCCTCTATGTATTGATTGGTTTTAATAAGACGTTATCATATTTACTTTGTCTTACTCTATTCTTCACTGCATAATTCTTAATTTGGACTGGCCATTCTGTTAAGATACTTAGGGTTGGGATTCACAATAGGGATATTGGGATTCTAATTTCTGAAATGAGTAAAACAACAGCTGATACATTGCCTAGGGATAGGGATGTGTGGTTGCAGCACTTTCAGGTTGTGTTTGCTTAATGCTTGGTTTAAGAGGGAATCACTAAGGGATTAGGGTTCTTAATTTCATCAAAGGGTTAAACTACTAAGGGATTAGGGTTTAGCTAATCATAAGAGAACACATCAGCTGAGTAATTAGGATTAGTTCAAGTTAATAATCAATCGAACATAGTAGGAAGTAATCATAGGGGATTGCGCTTAACTACAATCATCTTTCATCACTGCAGTAAAATCTAATTACATTCGCTTACATTCTGGTTAATTTTCTGTCATTTAAATTACAGTACTCAATTACAAATCAACAAACTCTCTCAAACTTATTATTTTGTCTTCCAATTTCTAAGACATTAAGTTACATAAGATTGCATTGAATCCCTGTGGAGACGATACTCTACTTATTCACTTTATTACTTGAAACGAACGGTACACTTGCCAATCGCGCAACACCTATTAACCATTAAGTAATGAGAATTTAGGACAGCTTAGTGGCTGATTTTAGTGTTTTCTACAAGTAAAGATTTTAGTGTAGCTCACTGCTAGTTGCTTTGGATTGGTACAGCTCTTGTTGGAGAACCACTATCATCGTTACTGCACCCATACATAGGCTGATAGCCATACCTTGCATATCGGTATAGGTGTTCTTTTTGCAGTGCAACAAGTTAAAAAGTACCTTTTAACTTCCAAAACAAATTAGCTTTAAGTTAGGAAAAGTCCACTCATATGTGATATCCCCTTGAATTTACAGTAAAACACATTTTTACGTTTAATAAGTTCCAGTAAGAAGGCACTAAGCGAGTCATGTGTATAGAGAATTACTTGTGATTTGCATTGCATAGTATGACTTGCATATAGAGAATGAATAAGGCCATTGGAAGCTAAGTGGTGGTGTTGATCATTTCCACAACATCCTTTGGATTGGTGGAGGTTAGGGAGGACAAGGCCATTGGATTGGAAGCTGAGTAGTGGTGTTGAATTCCACAATAGGCTTAGACTAATACCATATAGAGAATGAATAAGTTGTTTATTTTAAAATTTATCTTGTTCAATGTCCTTTTGCTCTTTGCATCGTCATCACTAGATTCCTTGTTGGAGTTTGTCAGTGACATCATCACAGGTACTTATGAATGTGTTTAGTATTTTTGTTAGGTTCTATATGCATACGCGTGCTTTTGCAACTTGTTTTATGTGGTTAATGACTATTGCTTTATATATACAATTGATGTTCATTATGAGTAAACCTTAGTTTCCTGTTTGAGATTCATTACAGTGATTCTTCCGGACAGTTTGGATTAATCATTGTATTGATTCTTGAATTGTCTGTTTGGACAGTTTGCGAAGACTCATATTTTTTTAGTATATTCATATGTAAAGGTTATGATTCTTTTCTTAAATATGATGAAATTTAGGAACAATGCATTTCACTTTGTTTTCCGAGTGCATACTTGACTGTGGTGTAACTCATGTCATCGCTTTCATGTCGTGTACTCGGAGATCAAAGCGAATTCTGCTGAAATTTCGTCAAATTTTACATAAGAAACTCAACCTATACATATGAATATACTATAAAAATATGTCTTCGTGAATGGGATAGGGCCATACCTTTAATGAAAAAAGTGAGGCTTTCATGCATGGAATAACTTTGTGAGTATCACAGAGTTATTAATTAGATGGATCAAAGTTGGATAAATGCAAGTCGCATCACGGTTGAGTATGAGGAAGGCGTTGAAAATTTCTTGCAATTTGCCTCCGAAAGAAGTCGATCGGATGGGGATGCAAAATATTTATGTCCCTATATCAATTGTTTGAATGGGAGACGCCAAGCGCTGGACGACATACGAGAGCATCTTCTGTGTGATGGGATTAAGAAGAATTATACCACATGGATATGGCATGGTGAATTAACAGACGTGCGGAGGGTCGCAAACTGAACCGGTTGATGTTGACATCGGAGATCGATTAAAGGATATGATTCGTGATCTGGGACATGAATCTTTTCAGCAAGCACATGCCCCTATGTATGATACATTGGAAAGTGATTTGAAGAAGCCGTTGTATCCGGGGTGCAAAGAGTCATTGACACTGTTATTAGTGGTGTTAAATCTAGTTAATGTCAAGGCCAGATATGGTGGAGTGACAAAAGCTTCAATTAACTGCTTGAGGTAGTTCAGGACATGTTTCCAGATGAAAACACATTGCCAAGAAGTTACTATCAGGCAAAGAAGATTCTTTGTCCGATGGGTATAGAGTATTAGAAAATTAATGTCTGTCCTAATGATTGAATATTGTACAGAAATGAATTTCAAGAAATGCATAAATGCCCTAGGTGTAGGGTATCACGGTACAAAATGAAGGCCGATGACGACTGTAGCATTGATGAAAGCACAAAGAAAGGCCCCCCCGCGAAGGTGTTGTGGTATCTTCTGATCATTCCAAGGTTTAAGTGTCTATTTGCTAATGAAGAAAGATTGACCGTTTGTATCCAGAATTCGGTGAAGACCCAAGAAATCTTAGACTTGCACTTGCCAGTGATGGAATGAATCCCTATGGCAGTTTAAGTACTCAGCACAGTTCGTGGCCTGTTTTGCTGGTCATTTACAACCTGCCTCCTTGGTTGTGCATGAAGCAAAATACATGTTGTTGTCTATGATGAAATCGGGCCCAAGATAGCCAGGAAATGACATTGATGTTTATCTTAGTCCCTTGATTGAAGACTTGGCAAACCTGTGGGACGAAGGGGTTGCCGTGTTTGATGCGTATCGTAAGGAGACATTCAAGTTGCGTGCAATGCTATTTTGTACCATTAATGATTTTCCAGCGTACGGGAATTTGAGTGGATACAGTGTTAAGGGCCATCGTGCATGCCCTATCTGTGAACAAGACACAAGCTACGTACAACTTAAACATGGCAGAAAAACTGTTTACACTCGCCATCGACGTTTTCTGAAACCTTATCACCCTTATCGGCGATTGAAAAAATGTTCAATGGAAGTCAAGAGCATGAAACTGCACTGATTCCGTTAACCGATGAGCATCCATACTGTATTTGGAAAGACTGAAAAGAAGCAGAAAGGTAATACTTGCATATGGAAGAAGAGGTCGATATTGTTTGATCTTCCATACTTGTCTGATCTAGATGTTAGACATTGTATCGATGTATGCATGTGGAGAAAAATGTGTGTGACAGTGTCATCGACACGCTGCTTAACATTCAAGGCAAGACAAAGGATGGTTTGAACATTCATCAAGATCTTGCTGAGATGGGTATACGTGAGCAGTTACATCCTAGGTCTGATGGTAAGAAAATATACTTGCCTCCATCATGTCACACTTTGTCAAAAAAGGAGAAGATAAGTTTCTGTCAATGTCTGCACCGAGTGAAAGTGCCACAGGGACACTCTTCAAATATTAAGATCCTTGTGCAGACCAAAGATCTGAAACTAGTTGGCTTAAAGTCTCATGATTGCCACGTGTTGATGCAACAATTGTTAGCCGTGGCGATTCGAGACATTTTGCCTAACAAAGTGAGGCATGCTATAACTCAGCTATACTTTTTCTTCAATGCCATTTGTACCAAAGTCGTGGACCCTGTAAAGTTAGGTGACTTGGAAGAAGAGGCGACAATTATCTTGTGTAAGTTGGAGATGTATTTTCCTCCTTCATTTTTCGACATAATGGATCACTTACTTGTTCATCTGGTCAGGGAAATTAAAATGTGTGGTCCCGTTTATTTACGGTGGATGTACCCGGTCGAGCGATACATAAAGATCTTGAAAGGGTATACAAAAAACCTACACCACCCTGAAGCATCCATAGTTGAAAGGTACATTGTAGAAGAAGCTGTAGAATTTTGTTCAAAGTACTTTGAAAAGGCAAAACCTGTTGGGCTTCCCGAGTCCCGGCATGACGACAGAGTGGGAGGAAAGGGTTCACGAGGGTTGCCTGTTATAAAAGCCTGGTTTACAGGAATTACAACAAGCTCATTTGTATGTCCTAAATAACAGTAATGAAGTTCTGCCATACATAGTTCGTCATGAAGCCTTAGTCAAGGAAAGTAATCCAAGAATGACGATGAATAGGTTGTTGAAAGAGCATAACATGACTTTCCTGAATTGGTTTAAAGATACAATATTTAGTGATGAATCTTCATCTAAAATAATGAGGAAGTTAGCAGATGGGCCTAAAAGAAATGTTAGAAGTTAGCAGGGCTACGATATCAACAAGTACTCGTTCTACACAAAACAACAAGATGACAAGAGCACAATGCAAAATAGTGGGGTTAGCCTTAGGGCTGAGTCGCAATACTTCGATACTTAGGGCTGAATCGGTTTTCTCATGAAAACCGATGTTGTTACATAGATAGGGACATCAGTTTTGCAAAGAAAACCGATGTTGTTACATGAGATCAACATCGGTTTCTAGGCAAAACCCATGTTGTAGTGTAAGTTAACATCAGTTTTATTAAGAAAACTGATGTTGAAGTTCCAGCTTTCATATTTTTTTATGTTTTTATTTATTAGATAGCGACATCGATTTTTCAATAAAAACTGATGTTGTTTACTTTTCGTTAACATCGGTTTTGAAAACCAATGTTAACTTCCACACTTTCAACGTTGTCTGGTTCAACATCGGTTCAAAACCGATGTGGAATGTCAAAAATAACCAATGTTGAATGTTGTTTTTCTAGTTGTGAGTTTTAAAACCTTTTGCTTCACAAGGATTGTATCACAACTTTTTGTTAAAAACAATATCAAATCAATTGCCCGTACATAGTACTCTTTCATTAAAGTGCATCAATTGAAATATCTTTAAAACTTAGCAAATTGATAAAGAATGCAATAGAGAGATGAGAGTTAAAGAGGAAATAGAGAACAAGATTTATACTGGTTCACTCTCTATTTCTAGATAAGCTACTCCAGTTATATAATTCAACCTGAAATAGATTTCTACTATATATGCAATGTGAGTTTTACAAGAAATCAAAGCAATGTCAAATTCTAATTAGAAAATGTAACTTAGGCACTCAACCCTAGGGTCCTTAGTGAATATAAGCCTAAGAGAAACCTACTCTTAGCTTCAAACTAGAAACACCTATTCTAGCATGTTGTAAAAACTCTTGCACATGCAGTAACAATGTGTAAAACCCATATGAAATAGAGTCAATGAGAGATACAACCTTTACATTCAAATGCAAGAACAAAAGAGTTGATTGAATGGACCTCTCTTGATCTCAAAAGTGTTTACAACTCACTTTCCTTTTGAAAGCTCCAAGAAATGAAAACTAAAGTTTGTGAGGTTTAAAGGTTCATTAAAAGATTGGATTTTCTGATCATTGAAATTGAGAACACAAGGTGAGTATATATAGAGAAAACAGTTATAACCATTTGTAATCGATTAGATTGGCAATGTAATTAATTATCTCAAGAAGGTAATCAATTAGATTTTCCATTTAATCGATTAAAGTGTTCTTCCCCCATACTGGAAAACATTCAAGAACAATGTAACCGATTAAAATCTTGATTTAATCGATTAAAGTATTCTTGATCACTTCTAGGAACACTTTCAAGAACGATGTAATCGATTACTATATCATTGTAATTGATTAAACCAGAGACCCAAGAAAATAGACATGGTCCCAAAAAGAATTGTGTAACCAATTACGAATATGTGGTAATCAATTAAACTAGAGCTATAAACTCTCTGCAAGTCTCTCAAAGACTTAATCGATTAGACATGAGAGGTAATCGATTAAAGTAGTGAGATATATAGCACTGAAGATGTTTCTTATCTAAGAAACTAACTTCCTACTTCTATATGATGATGCATGACGTATACACAAATAGACTAAGAAAAAAATGTTAGACACAGGGGGAGCTTGAAGGATCAAGATGTTGAGGCTCTTGGACATGGATGTGTTTTAGCTTTTACATGCCATTCAATTGAAGGTATATGTAATCTTTAGATATCTAAGTATTTCATCCTATGATCCATTGCATTGCATAAACATCATTCATAGTCTTGCATTCATGATTTTCTTAGAAGCATAAGTTTTGTGAAAAAGCTTTAAGTTTTCATGATTGCATAAAAGCCAAGTGTTCAAAGTTTAAGTTTTGGAAAAACTATTTCGCACTGCTTTAATTGATTACCAGAATTTGGTAATCCATTACTTAAGCTTTGATGAACACTTTAATCGATTACAGCATTACGTAATCGATTACACTTCACAAAATCACAAAATGTCTTCCTGTGATAATCGATTACAATTAGTGGTAATCGATTACTTGGCACGTTTTTGAAAACAAGACTTCTTGTGTTAATCGATTATATCATGATTTAATTGATTACTTTGTTCATATATCTTTTCCAGATAGCTAAAGAACACTTCAATTGATTGAATGTGTTATTAATCCATTATAGAAGTGGAATTAATTGATTACATTCAGTTACAATAGTTTTTCTCTAAATAGCTGCTGGGTCTTTTAAAATAAACAAATCATTAGACAATGAAAATTTCATAGATTTCAAAAGGTTTTTGAAGAATGAAGATACTTTGAGCTACTGAGTTCTTACCCCACAAATTCTAAATCTTCATGTTGCTTTGAAAGATTCTAAAGAAATACTTGGAGAGAATACTCTGAAGCTTGTTTACATCCAACCTGATTCAAGATTGGTAAAACCATTTGCATTCATATACATTGGATCATCAAGTTGTCTTTCTCCATTAAACTTTGTTTGTAATTTGTTTTTAGAATTCTGTTTGTTTGTAACTATTACAATACGATTCTTAAGGCTT
The DNA here is from genome assembly GCA_013407115.1 of Glycine latifolia. Lineage (NCBI taxonomy): Eukaryota > Viridiplantae > Streptophyta > Magnoliopsida > Fabales > Fabaceae > Glycine > Glycine latifolia. The sequence goes on along the minus strand of QARZ01040710.1, from coordinate 184,940 downwards.
GTCTAGAGTAGGTTTCTCTAGAGGGAAGAGTAGAGAGGGGATTTTCTATGTCTTGATCACTAAAGAGTCTAAGGGAGTTAGATTTATTGTGCTTAATCTAGGTTTGATTAAGGGTGATACTATAAGCTTGTAAGAACAAATTATTATGAATAGTGGAACTCTAACTAAGTTGTTAGAAAAACTGGATGTAGCTTCTCATGGTGAGAAGTGAACCGGTATAATTCTTGGTGTTGAATAACTATTCATTATCTCTTCTTGTTATCATTAATTTTCATTCATTTGGATAATCTTTTCAAAATAAAAAAAAATATTTTCAGCTATTGCTTTCTTTGATGATTGGTATTTGATTGACTGGAAGATTTCAAAGGGTGCTTTTGTGATACGATCCTTACTACTCTGATTGTTTTAAAGATTTTTTTTAAAAGAACAAGTTTAAACCAATTCACCCCCCTCTTGGTTATTGTGTGTGTTCATAGTGTTTTCATAAAAAGCAACAAGCAATACAAATGCCACTTAATAAGGAGTTGGGCATGAAAAGTCAAAACTCTTCCAAGCTTGATCTTCATGTTGCTTCCCTATCTCAAACCATATTATACAATTTATTAACAAAAACAACAATTATAAATAAAAATTCTAAAGACAAATAAGGATAATTACTCACAAAATAAGGTGTGAAAAACAAATATCAAAAACCCCAAACTTAAACAATTGCTTGTCCCCAAGCAACAAAAAATCCAACAAACGATGAAGAAATTATTTACACAACACAACAATGGTCAAAATCATCAAGCACATACATCATCAAAATGTGACTTCAAATCATGAATGACCAAGGGAATTACATGTGCAAGAGTATTTACTAGGACTCATCAAAATTATGGAAGCACATATATATTGTCTGTTTTTTTTTTTTTTTTGTAACTGTGACTTTTTTGGCCTTGTTGTGCCAAAAATGGGATAAACATTACATTAACATTGCATACTTACTATCTTACTTAGTCTTTTGATAACTCTAATTTATGATGATGATCATATATGATTTGACACTTTTCTTAGTGTTCAAATACTTTCAGGTTTTTTCAAGAGAAGTCTCTGCTCTAAAGACTCTCCAAATGCACTCAAATGACAATTAAAGTTTGGCATCATCAAAGACAAAAAAGGGGAGATTGTTAGAGATAGGGAGAGCAACATGAAGATTAAACTTTGAAGTTTGAAGAAGTTTTTACTTTTTACATGCCCAACTCTTTGAGTGACATTTGTATTGATTGTTGCATCTTAGTCTTAATCTATCCATATGTACATCATGCATCATCATGAAGAGGTAGGAAGATTGTTTGTAAAGTTAAAAACTCCTTTAGTGCATAAAACTCTCTATTTTAATTGATTACTAGGCTATCCATAATCGATTGCACAAGTATTTTCAAGATTGCAGAGAGATCCTCATCTTAGTTTAATCGATTATAAATTATCTGTAATCGATTACACAGTTTAGCTGAGACCATATTTGATTTTTCATGAGTCTCTCATTTAATCGATTACCAGGTGATTGTAAATATTACATGCATTTTTAAAATTTGTTGTTTGAACTGTATAGAATAAATGTTGATCAATGAAAAGGAGGAAGAGCCTAGAGTAATTAAGATAACTGGCCTTGAACAAAGTTACTGTAGCAGTATGCTTAACTAAACAAAAGTCTTAATTGAAACATTGTACATGATGTAAAACAGCTGAACCCATAGCTGTTAAGTTTTCCCAAATCTACCTTGCAATAGAACCCAAGCTTCAAGCAAACCCCAAGAACAGATAAGCTCCCAGTACTCCTTGAATTTGGGCTGTTTTAGAACTTTTAATTGCAGAAAATGGAAGATGGAAGAAAGGTTAGGGATGGAGATGAAGACACCATGGAGAAGCTCTCCAATAAGTCTAGGAAGAATCACCACAATAGCATTGGGAAGCCATTGATAAGACTCAAGAAGTTCTTGAACAAGAACAAGAGAGAAACTCTCACAACAATTTTCAAAAATTGTATTAATGGACCAAAATTAGTGACATTCAGTTTTTAGCTCCTTATATAGGCCACGAAATTACAAGCTAAATGCAACTAAAATGTAATGAAAATACAAGTGAAATGAAGCCTAAATGAAGCTTGAAGCGCAAGCTTTCCCTAAGTGGCCTTTGGCTTCCAAAACATGTACAGTTGCCATCTCCGACTGAAATAATCGATTAATTCGCTCTTGTAATCGATTAAAACAGTCAGGGATTGAAATAATCGATTACACTAGCCATTTAATCAATTAAAGCAGTAAGGCCTTGGTTCCTGTTTGCAACTGAAATGCTGTAATCGATTACAAGGCCAAAATAATCGATTAAAATAGTGACTAGCTATTTACAAGTGTTTGATGAATTTCTTCTAGCAAGTGCTGGAATTTATTGAATTAAATTGGATTTGAGACATCAAAATCCAGCTCTTGTCATCCTTGATTTGGTGTGCAACTTCATGCTTGCCCAAGTTAGCTTGAATATGGTCTTGAAGTGCTTGAGTCCTAGCTCTTGTCATTGGTCCTTTGAAGCTCACCAAAGGAAGTACTTCAAGCTCTCCTTCTAGACCTTTGGCTTGTCTTGGACCTCCATCATCCCCTCCTTCTTGGGAAGAACTTGTTCTCAAGTTTTCCTCCTCATTTGTACCAACATCATACAAAGAAAGATCACAAACATTGAAAGTATTACTCACACCATACTCACTAGGCAATTCAAATTTGTAAGCATTGTTGTTGATCCTCTCTAGAATCTTGAAAGGCCCATCTCCTCTAGGTTGGAGCTTGGATTTCCTTTCATGAGGAAATCTATCATTTCTTAAATGAAGCTACACTAAATCTCCTTCATCAAAGATCATTTGCTTCTTGTGCTTATTGGCTTGCTTTGCATATTGTTCCATCTTTCTCTCCACATTTGCTTTCACTTGTTCATGCAAATTTCTTGCATAAAAAGCTTTAGACAAAGCATCATGATTAACCATAGAAGAAGTGTTAGGTAAAGGCAATAAATCAAGAAGAGTTAAAGGATTAAAGCCATAAACAATTTGAAAAGGAGATAAGGAAGTAGTTTTGTGAACTACTCTATTGTAAGCAAACTCAATATGAGGTAGACTCTCCTTCCAAGTCCTCAAATTGCCCTTGATGTACCACTTAGCATGTCTCTTATTGAGTGTGCCTTGACTTTTCAAATAATC
>QARZ01040710.1:156542-166711 GCA_013407115.1 Glycine latifolia | reverse complement strand
CCCTGAGGATAGACTCCTCCATTACATAATTACTTATGTAATCACTCTAAGCGGTACCAATTATGCCCAAGCAACAGATGAAGACCTTCAATTGGTCTATGGCTTAAAGAACAACATACCCCTGAATTGGGTACTCATCTTTGAAGAAATCATGCTCAAATCCAAAAGGTTAACAAATTATCCTTTTCCCTATCCTGTGTTGGTGTCCAGGTTTATTGACCACTTCAGTATTGATACTGAAAATGAAGTGGTTGATAACACAACTCCTCCAATAGCCTAATCATAGAGAAGCATCTCACCAAAATGGCCATGGGGAAGACCCCTGCTGGGTGGATCATGGCTGGTCAAGCCCCTCCTCCTACTGCTGCTGTTGCTGAAGACATTGAAGTACACCAAGTGGCTGATTCTGGAGATGAAGAAGAAAGGAACCCTCAACAGCCTCTCTACTCTCAGTTTTAATCTTTGATGTTGGAAAAAATGGACTCCATGCTCAAATTGCAAGAGGACTTCAAAGCTGAAACTCATGAGGCTTTAGAAGATATTAGGGAAAGGCTAGATTCCTTAGAAGCAAACATGAATGATAATGCTTCTGTGGAATTCTAGGATTGGTTTAAAATTCACTATGTAATGCTTCTATAATATTCTAAGTCTATGTAATTTGCTTTCAGTATTTTTTTTTTATTTTATGTACTTTGAATTATGTTTGCTTTCCAATTCCACTATGTAATAGCTCCCTTATGTGTTAATATTATATTTTAGTTCATTTTTCGTTGTGCATAAATTGTTTTTTGACTTTTAACAAGCCAAATAAGGGGAGAAATGTTTGATTAAGGGGGAGATTAAGGGGAAGAACAATTGCTCTACATAACACTCTGTTTGCCCCTGTTTTTTGTTTCCTTTTTGCCCAAAAACTTGAACTGAATAGATGATGTTATTTAGGGGGAGCTGTGATGTTAAAAGGAATTCAATCAATGTATATGGCTTATATTTGAATGCTACTTGAATCAAAAATTCTTTTAACACTTATCTTGGCAAAGGGATTGAAAATTTTCAGGCTTGTAAAGCTCAAAGCTCGTCAAATTAATTCAACAATTAAACTCCAAGCCTTACTGTTAATCAACTGAAGATTTGGCATGTTTAAAGTCAAAAAGGGGGAGATTGTTGGTTTCAAAGGAGTCAACTGAAGAATGGACAAAAGGTCAAGCTTTGTTTTGAACTTTCAACATGCCTTGAAGCCTTGAAGGATAATTTGTGATTAAATGTAAAAGGAAGAAGCATTTCTGGTGATCCAAGTGCATTGCATTCATATCATTCATCTAAGTCCTTATTTAGAGTTATAGAATTCACAAGGCTTTGATAAATTGATTAAGTTTCTAAATTGAATCAAAGGTTTTTGGAAAAATACACTTTCTACTAGTTTAATCGATTACCTAATAAAACAATCGATTATTTTGTTCTTAGCTCTTTCTGGAAAACACTTTAAGAACAATGTAATCGATTACGCATCGGATTAATCGATTATTTTACCTACTTTTACATATAAACTGTATTGATAAACATTTTAATCTATTACCAATAGACTGTAATCGATTACAGAGGCCAAATAGAAAACACTAGCCTGCTGCCTTAATCGATTACCAATACTAGTAATGGATTACATCATATGCCTCTGCTTAACTTATTTTGATAAATTAATAGATTACCAAATAAAGTAATCGATTACATAGTTCATATCCTGAGTACAAGTTTGTGAAACTCTCTGTCTTAATCGATTACCAAATGTCGTAATTGATTACACAACGTATTTTTAAGTAAAACATTAAACTTCAAAGTTTATAAAGCTTACTGTCTTAATCGATTACAAGACGGAATAATCGATTATTTGGTTCGTTGCCCATACCCAAATTTTTATAGAACAGTTTAATCGATTACATAAGTGAAAGAATCGATTACATAAGTCAAATAATTGATTATTGGGCGCGTTTAATCGATTACTGACAGTTGCAAAAGTTTGTTATAAATAGAACCCTTGCTCAGCTTTATTTGTAACTTGATAATTACGTATTCTGAGCCTACACAAAGCTTTCTAAATACTTTCTTGGTGATTTCTGGATTCTGTGAGTTATTGCTTTCACTAAAACACTTATGGGTTATTGAGTGATTCTTGAAGAAAAAAGGTTCTTTTCAAAGCTTAAGGAGTGAGATGTTCTGAGTTTTATTTTCATCTTTCAACTTGATTCATTCATTCATATGCATCATCATTCATTGGATCATTAGGTGATTTCGTTCCTTAGCTTTGTGGTTGTAATTCTGTTTTGAATTTGTATTTGAATTTCTATTGTAATTGGGTTTCTTGCATGTAATCTAGAGATGGGGCTTTTCTAAGGGAGAGCTGAGTGGTGTTCTCAGTGGGTTGGTCTCCAAGAATCTAATAGTGTTTTAGATTTCTAAACTTTATCTAGGGTTGATAAAGGGAGACTTTGTAATTACTTGTAAGACAGAAAATTGCAATAGTGGAACTCCATTCTAGTGTTGAGTGGAAGAAAACTGGATGTAGCTTCATAGTGTTTGAAGTGAACCAGTATAAATCTCTTGTTCTTTGTGCTTAATTTTCGTTCTTGATTATTTCTATACATATCGATTGTCTTGCCTTGCTTATCAATTTAATCTTGAGCTATTGGATACCTTGGGCTGAGCATTTTATTGAATAAGGATTCTTGGTTTCAAAAGTGATAAAGATCCTAAGGGAAACTCTTATTTTGTTAAAGGAAATTTTTAATTTACCAAGCCTAACCAATTCACCCCTACTCTTGGTTAAGTGTGAAGTGTTCCTATATTTTACACCTTCAACATGTAAACAAAGAGAGTTAGAAACCATATAATGAAGAGGTTGTCTTGCTAATAACACTCCCTTGACATCTTTTCCTCTCAAGAAAAAACTCTCTTTAATCTCATGAATTTTTTTGCTCTCATTTTTTTCCACTTTTCTTTTCTTCTCACTAGTTTTTCTCTTTGGAAGCTCACTTTTATTCTCTTTTTTAGGTGCAGTATTTTTTTCAACTCCTCAATTCTCTTTTCTTTCATCTTTATTTGATCCTCACACACTTGCCTAGGAGTCAAAGGCCTCAAATTAATTTTCTTGCCTAGGTGCTCAAACTCAAAAGTATTCTCTATGCCATTGTGTATCACTTTTCTATCATATTGCCATGGCCTACCAAGAAGGATATGACCAGCCTCCATTGGAACAATATCACAATGAACATTATCATGATAATCATTAATAGAAAAAGGAATGAGCACTTGAGAATTTACCACCACTTCTCCACTTTCACTAAGCCATTGTAGCTTGTATGGCTTTGGATGCTTTGTGGTTGGAAAGCGTAACTTCTCCACAAGTCTTGTACTAGCAACATTGGTACAACTCCCACCATCAATGATAAGTGAGCATACCTTGTCTTTAACCAAGCACCTTGTGCGAAAAATATTTTCTCTTTGACTTTCCTCTTTTTCTAGGCAAAAATTGCTCAACATTCTCCTTACCATCAAGAGATCACCCTCTTCGGCCTCTACTAGTGTGAGTTCTTTTTCTTCTTCACTTGAAGAACTATTTGAGTCACTTGAAGACTCACTCCTTATGCCTCCATCCTCAAGCAAAATCATAGTCCTCTTGTTAGGACATTGAGAAGCAATGTGACCCTTGCCAAGACACTTAAAACACTTGATATTGCTTGATCTTCTTGGAGTTGGCTCCACAATTTTTTTGCTTGATCTTCCCACCTTTTTTTCTTTATTTTTCTCATGAGAAACCTCCATTTTAGGCTTGTCCTTCCAGCTGGAAGTTGCATCCCCATTTAAGAATTTGGAAGCTTTCTTCCTCTTTAACTGTTGTTCCACCCTTTGAGCTTTGTGGACTAGCTCCTCAATTGTTACATATGAATGTAGCTCCATCACATCTTGAATTTCTTTATTCAAGCCATGAAGGAACCTAGCCATTGTTGCTTCTAGAACCTCCACAATTTCAGTCCTTATCATCATCAATTCCATTTCCTTATAATATTCATCTACACTCTTGTAACCTTGGAAATGTATTTGAAGCTTGTTATGGACTTCTCTTGCATAATAAGTTGGAACAAATCTTCCTCTCAAGCATGCCTTCAAGTCATCCCAAGAATTTACTCTTTGTCTCCTCATCCTCCCTATATCCTCTTGAATTTGGTTCCACCATGTCAAAGCATAACCACCAAACTCCAAAGTTGCTAGAGTAACTTTCCTTTCTTCCTCAAAATGTTGGCATGAGAAAATTTGTTCTACTTTCATCTCCCACTCAAAATACTCTTTCGGATCATTATTACCAAGGAATTTTGGAGTTTTTATTTTCACTCCATTCAATCCTCCATTCCTCCCATCTCTCTCTTTCCTTCTCACCCCCCCAATCTTCATCATCTTTATTTTGCCTCCTAGGATTGTGTCTCCTATGATTTTCTCTTCTATTATTATTTTCTCTTCTATTATTTTCTCTCCAATCCTCCCTCTCACTCCTCTCATCATAATAATTTTCTTCATGAGAAGAAGCATACTCACTCAACCTCCTACTATTATGAGCCTTTCCATCCACACTTTCCATTGGATGACTCCTCCCTTGGTTCTCCTTTTGAAACTCTCCAAACCTTGCATCTATATTGGTTTGCAATTCTGTTTTCAAGTCTTTCATTCATTTTGTCATGGCTTTCATCAACCTAGAGGTCCTAGGTGACAAAGCTTCTCCTCCACTTGAACTCATCCTTAAAAAAAATGGTTAGCAAAACACAATTATATAAAGAAATCCTCACCACTCTCTAAGTGTTTGCTACTCTTAATCTAGGCTCTTTCTATAATGTTCTCTCTTGCCTTTTTCCACTCTTATTTCTCTCTATAGCTCTTAAGCAAAAACTTCTAATCAAATCAAGCCTCTTTACTATAGTGAAATAGGAAATGATTCTAGGCTAAACTCAGGAGTCCAAAGAACAAGAAAACTCTAAGACAAAACCTTGGAAATTTAAGAGACAAGCAACAAAGCAAAATTTAGAAAAGCACAACTCAAATTTGGAATTTAATGAGACAACTCAAGGAATATTATGGCTGTACCAAACTGCACAAGGAGGATATGCCAAGTAAATTCAATTGCTAGAAGCCAAATTTAAACAAATTTGAATGTCATACAAGTTCACTTGATTTTGTTGTTCAAAGGAAATTTTGGAACTTGTAATTTTGTAATTTGCTTCTAAATTCTATTTTTCTTTCACTTTTTCCAGCCACTAATCAATAATGTCTTTGGCTGTACACTTGATGTATTTTTCTTTTGCTTTTGGATTGCTTCTTTCACAAACTTTTTTTCAGCTTTTGTTTTTCTTTTGAACAAGTTCAAAAATCTTTAAAGAAATTCAATGAATCACTAAAAAAACAATGTATAACAACTGTAAAATTTGCTTCTAACAACTCAATTCAATTTAGGCATGAGAGTAGAATCAAAACAAGTGGTCATACAACACAAAAACACTACAAACAAAAGTTGACAATAATCAAAGCTAGAAAATCAGAAAAATATCAAGAACACATGAAGAACATAAGAACATGAAATCACATAAAACTTGAAGAAAACACTAAGGTTTTGTGGCTGAACACAACAACAAGCCCACACCACAAGGAATCAAAAGAAAACAATAAGAAACAAGGAATTGAAATGGATTTTCGTTTTTGGAAATAATGCAGAATTTTACCTTTGAAGAAACCTAAAACTGAACTTGAAGAATAATTCTACAAGGATTAGGCTCTAGATACCACATGATGTAAAACAGTTGAACCCATAGCTGTTAAGTTTTCCCAAATCTACCTTGCAATAAAACCCAAGCTTCAAGCAAACCCCAAGAACAGATAAGCTCCCAGCACTCCTTGAATTGGGGCTGGTTTAGAAGTTTTAATTGCAGAAAATGGAAGATGGAAGAAAGGTTAGGGATGGAGATGAAGACACCATGGAGAAGCTCTCCAATAAGTCTAGGAAGAATCACCACAATAGCATTGGGAAGCCATTGATAAGACTCAAGAAGTTCTTGAACAAGAACAAGAGAGAAACTCTCATAACAATTTTCAGAAATTGTATTAATGAACCAAAGTTAGTGACATTCAGTTTTTGGCTCCTTATATAGGCCACGAAATTACAAGCTAAATGCAACTAAAATGTAATGAAAATACAAGTGAAATGAAGCCTAAATGAAGCTTGAAGCGCAAGCTTTCCCTAAGTGACCTTTGGCTTCCAAAACATGTGCAGTTGCCATCTCAGACTGGAATAATCGATTAATTCACTCTTGTAATCGATTAAAACAGTCAGGGATTGAAATAATCAATTACACTAGCCATTTAATTGATTAAAGCAGTAAGGCCTTGGTTCCTGTTTGCAATTGAAATGCTGTAATCGATTACAAGGCCAAAATAATCGATTAAACAGTGACTACCTATTTACAAGTGTTTGATGAATTTCTTCTAACAAGTGCTGGAATTTATTGAATTAAATTAGATTTGAGACATCAAAATCCAGCTCTTGTCATCCTTGATTTGGTGTGCAATTTCATGCTTGCCCAAGTTAGCTTGAATATGGTCTTGAAGTGCTTGAGTCCTAGCTCTTGTCATTGGGCCTTTGAAGCTCACCAAAGGAAGTGCTTCAAACTCTCCTTCTAGACCTTTAACTTGTCTTGGACCTCCATCAGTACATCAGTATAATCTCATGATCAATAAATATGCATTTTCCTCAAAAGTTGTCCTTGCATGAAGCTGGAAGCAAAAAAAGAAGGGAAAATATACGCAAGTAATAACACATAGTCAAAAAGTTGCTTCCATCTTTTAAAAATCGTATCATAACTATTTACTTTTATTCCTTTGTTTCTCTCTCGAATTTTAAAATTTTTCTTGTGTAATTTTCATTCCAAAACCGATATTATAAGTCAAATATAAATTCTGACTTTTAAGAGAAAATAAACTCTAGAAGAGGAAATTAATTGACCTACCTCTTCGTGTAATAGTAACAGAAGTCAGCTAAGATGAACGATTGAACCATCTCTGCAATAAAAACTGCCAAGAACCAGAAATAGCCACTCCCAGCCAAAAATGGAAATCCCCCTCGAGTCTCATAAATCTACAAAATATTAAAAAACAACATTAATTATGCATTATTTAATGCGTTAAAAGGACACAATGCGTATCTTAATTTAAATAGACTTAGAAAACTGACAAAAAATGTTCAATCATTTTTTATTTTTACGAAAAAAGGAAGATAGATATGTAGACTATTTAGTTTGCAGAACAAGCTAGATACATATATGTAAATTTGCATAAGATACACAGCCACGTACGCACCATGGAAAATAATATTTTTGAAACACACTACACTACACACTTTTTTTATTTCTTATATGGACTAGGGTTTCGTTGTAAATTTGGGATGAAAAGACAACCATTCAATCCATTTTTTGCAATGCGTACTTATCACAAGAATCGCACTACATTGACAATTATGGACAATTCTTCAACCATCTCAATGAATAGAACCATAAGTCAATTATTTTAGAATTCCTTGAATTGCATTCTCAAATTTTAGGTTACTTAATTAATTTCGTATATCCTTCTTTAAAAATGTCTTATAAAAAAATTATTAGGCAAATCATTACAAATAAAATTTTATTAAATTATTCATACACATGAATGTTGTATTTTTTCCTCAAAAATACCAAAGACTATTTTATTTGGGCAATATGTGTTTCTAATTAAAACTTACATATTAAAGATCTAGGAAATTAACGGAACCAATTAAAAAATGACCTCACCTGAATTATCCAATGAGCCAGTGCCAAGAATCTTGAAACACCAAGAGCGAATACATAATACCCTGTAAATGTTTCAATCATCTAGAAACATAGGAGAAACACAACAGAATTACAACATGCATGTACTCCAAAAGTAATTAACAACATTAATAGAACAACTAGTGTCTAAAGAACCAACCTTTGCATTCTGCAGAAAATGAAGTTGAGGGAGAACAGAAACAACTTCCACATATATACGAAATGCGAAAAGCCGAAAACACTTTGAGCACTATCACAAGGACGCAATCAATGACGATTCTAACCCCGTACGATGACGGTTGTAAAACCGTCGTTATTGCGCGTGTCATAAAAAAACATGACCTTCGATGACGGTTTTAAAAATCGTCTTTGTTGATATTGTTTTTTTTTTAACGTCTATGAAGACGATTTTATCGTCAAAACCATCTTTGTATCTAAATATACAAAGACTTTTTTATATATATAAACAAAAACAACTTTAAGCCAAAATCGTCTTTGTATGTTTAGATACAAAGACGATTTTGACAATAAAACCATCTTTGTTTATTTTTATTTTTTTATTAATACGGCTACAAAGACGGTTTTTAAAACCTAAAACCATCTTTGTATGTTTATATACAAAGACGATTTTGCCTTAAAATCGTTTTTGTTTATCAATTTTTTTTCCAAACACTACTACAAAAGATGTTTTCCACGACAGCGGAACAAGGTCGGTTATACAAGAACCGTCTTAGAAGAAAAGGCGGTGGCATTTTTGTAAATATTTGAAAAATTTTAAAGACAAAAACACAATATGAAATCAATCTCTTTAAGAACCGTCTTAAAAAATGAGGCTTCAAAGGTCGTAAAAAACAGTCTTCGAAAACCTTTTGTTTTCCTTTTATCTCACGTATGCGCACACCACTCGTGCCCTTTACTTAGGCTTTTTCACTATCTTCGTCTCCCTGCTCTCTGAGCACATCGAAGCCATTCCATTCAATGCCGACAACATCTGCAAGGCACCACCACCGCGTCATCAAGATCAAATCCACACCTAGTCCCGAATCCAACCAACAACCTGCAACCCCTAACTTTCTGCAAACACAAAGCCTACCACTTCCAACCAAACACCGCACGCCGTCGTCACCATCAAAACTCCACCACCATAGCCCACCTCAACCCAAACACCTAAGCACCCACATCAAAACCCTTGTGCCACCCTTCACCCTCACCTCGTTTGGCATCAGAATAGCACCGCACATGCCGGGGTCGAGCCCGACGAGTGCGGCAAATCCTCTAACGTCACCATGATTGGAGATTTCTGATTTGGGGGCTAGGGATTTCAAATTTGGGGGTGGGGATTTCTGATTTGGAAGTTAGGATTTGGCTTGGGTACTTGGAAATGGAAAAGATCTTAGAAATTGATCCCTCAAATGATGAAGGTAGGAAAACCATTTGGCGGCTAGAGCCCCTTGCTGCAGAAAAAAGGGAAAAGATGAAGGAGGAAATGATTGGTGAGTTTGTTTTTTGTCTTTCTCATTTTTTTTTAATATTTATTGGGGTTTTCTGGTTTTGTTGTATCTCCTGTAGTATACTTTGCTGAAGAAAGAATATTATTGTTTTAGGTTTATTGATTATTATGGTTAATGTTTGGATGCTTTAGTGCTTTCAAGGAAAGAGTTAGTTACTAAGATCAATCATTTGACTATTTTTATTTAGTGGGTTCGATGATCATAAATTGACTTTGGTTGGAAAATTGTTTTCAACTGAATATGTGCATAAGAATTTTTGATAATACTGGTAATATATTGAAATTAGTTTCTATTTTAGCTGTATGCTGATGAATGCCGTGAATCCAAAAGCTTGATTGATCCCATGGGCAATCTGAGGAACTGGAATTTGGGTGACCCATGTATGGCAAACTGGATAGGGCTTTGGTGCTATGTATAATAACCTAGGTTTAGTAAATAAAAGAAAAAGAAAGAAAAGTTTAAATTTGCTATATTCCGTCAGAAAAAGCGTTAGTGACAAAATTAGCGACGGATTTAGAGTTGAAGGAGCCATGCCGGTAGCGTGGGAGCCACGCTGGTAGCGTGGGAAGTGCTCCAAAAATCCATTTTCCACTGGAATGCCACGCCGGTAGCGTGGGAGCCACGCTAGTAGCGTGAGACTTGCGCTGGGGGGCCTATAAAAGGCCATTTTCGCGATTTTCTGGTCAAAAACCCTTCTCTTCTTCCTCTGAATGCTTTTCCTCCATTGATGAGCACCCAAGCTTCTTAAACCCTTGTTTATTCATCAAAACACTCCCTTTAAACACCA
>QARZ01040710.1:94004-136424 GCA_013407115.1 Glycine latifolia | reverse complement strand
TACAGGGATCTTAGCCTACCATAGTTACATCTGCAGAAGAAAATACAGGAATAGATGATGAAATCATGAAAATAAAGCAAAATTGGTAAAAGCTTCTTCTTCTACCTATTGCTTCATGACTCTCTGTTTTTTAAGAAGCAAAACAGTGCATCCACTGTTCCAGCCCCGTTGAATTGCTTCAAAAGGGGATAAAATATCTAATTTTTACTTTTTGAGCGAAATGACATAATTACCCCTAGCTATTACATATATTCCAGATTTTCACTGTTGACTTCAGGGCCAATTTCGTCCATCTATTTGACAGAATTTGAGCTCGATTTCTTCTTGAAAGTTGTAGATATTTGAATTATCTCAAAAACAAAAGAAAAATAAGCTCAAATGGACATTGGCGACAAAAGTTATGGCCAAAATACGAAAACTGTACAAATCTGCAATTTTAACTACTAAGAGATAAAAATCTATTTAAAAGCCTAAACTATTAATCCATACTAAAGACATTAAATACACACCAAAAAGGGTAATAAACTACTAATCAAGTGTAGCAAATAAGTGATGTAAAAATCACTTATCAAATTCCCCCACACTTATCATTTTGCACTCCTGAGCAAAATTAAAACTTAAGCAGTAAACAAATCAAAAGATAACTTTCTGTCCAATGATTGCAAAAAATGCAAGATGGTGAACAATAGTCATGAAGCTTAAAAGATCAACATTACAAAACAATAGATATTCCTTCATCTCACATTATAAAACAGGACAATCTCAGATATTGATGCTAACTTTGCAATATGGTTATCATAGAAAGTTCACAATCATTCTCTCAAGTGTATAGGAATCAAGTGTATCACTCAAATCTACTCAAGAAAATTATCCTACCATAAGCTTGCTCAATTTCTACCTTCTCCACTATTTATAACATGCATGCTTAAATCAAGAGGACTTTTTAAGGTTGTAATGGGGCTAGGGACAAGGTGAATAAATTTGGAAATGAAGCTAAGCACCAAAGAAGTTTGTAGAGTCCAAAATAAAAATTTACAAGTAACTCCAAACTCTTTTCCCAATCCCAACTCATCATTACATCACAACTTTGCCAAAAATAAGCATTTTTTTCATTAACAACTTTTTTTTTTCCTTTTTCTTCTTTCTTTTGTTGCATTTTCTTTTTTTTTTCAAGCAAATTAACACTTTGTTATAGCTAGCTTTTTTTTTTAAACACAAAATTTAATACCTCTCCCTCACACTTAAAATGTTGCATGTCCTCGAGCAACCTCCACACTTATACAAAACACTAAGGTAACCATAGGAAACAAACTTTAAGGTGCGGTATCAAATGGTTTTTCACTTAGGCAGTTAATGTGGATATGAAAAAATTAAGTCAATCAGGCACAAAGGGGCTAACAAGGGAATATAATGTAAGGGATAGCTATATGGCCAAAGTGGGAAAAGAAAAGAAAGAAGGCCTCAATCATTTTCATGCATGCAAGTTATAAACATTGCTTTGACAAGAAATGGAGCAAGTTCTAGAGAATGAAAATCATGAGCAGTATCACACTAGAAAGAAGGAATGGTATAAGATATAGATTCCATTCAAGCAGGCCCAAAATCTCACCAGGTACCATATCACATAATCAATCACATAAAATCAATCACCAAATCAGATAATGCAAGAATTCAGAATTCTTCTAAACCAAAGTAATCCAAATGAAAGCAACATGACTAAGTCCATACTATGCATCACTCAAAAATTATCAGATGGAAGTATGACTTGCTAACAAACAAAGCTTAAAGGTAAAAGTGCAAATAAAAAGTAAAAGCAAGAGAGTAGAGACTCCTTGTCCTCCTCCTCATAGAGGGTAGATGGCATCACGGAGGGTCACATTTGCCTCCTGAGACTGTTGCTGGGGTCCCTTATAGAAAGGTTTGAGTCTATGTCCATTCACTGTAAAGGACTTCCTAGTCTGCTTATCACAAAGCTCAACTGCAGCATAGGGGAAAACATGTGAAATAACAAAAGGGCTATCCCATGTAGATCGAAGTTTACCTGGCATGAATTTGAGACGGGAATTAAACAGAAGAACTTTCTGGCCCTCAACAAACTCTTTTCTCAGGATGCGCTTATCATGGAATGCCTTTGTCTTAGCTTTATATAAACAGGAACTCTCATAGGCATCCAACCTGAGTTCTTCCAATTCTTGCAACTGTAGTTTTCTTTCCACCCCTAATTTTTCCAAATCCAAGTTACACTGCTTAACTGCCCAATATGCTCGGTGCTCCAACTCAATAGGAAGACGACAGGCTTTACCAAAGACAAGTCGGAAGAGAGACATACCAATTGGAGTCTTGTAGGCAATTCTGTACGCCCACAAAGCATCTTCAAGTTTCTTGCTCCAATCTTTCCTGTTAGAGCTAACAGTCTTTTGCAGGATTTGTTTAATCTCTCTGTTTGAAATTTTAGCTTGGCCATTGGTTTTGAGGGTGGTAGGCTGTGGCTACTTTATGAATAACACCATATTTTCTCAGCAAAGCTGCAATGGTTCGGTTACAAAAGTGAGAGCCTTGGTCACTGATTATAGCTCTTGGAAACACCAAACTTGCATAAAATGTGAGATCTAACAAAATCTGCAACCACAGCTGAATCATCAGTACAGGTGGCTTTCGCTTAAACCCATTTTGAAACATAATCCACAGCAAGCAAAATGTAAGTAAAACCAAAAGAAGTAGGAAAGGGACCCATGAAATCAATACCCCAGACATCAAAGATTTCACAAAATAATATAGGTTGCTGAGGCATCTCATGCCTATGGGAAATATTACTTGCTCTTTGACAATTTTTACAAGACTTACAAAATACATATGAATCATGAAATAAGGAAGGCCAAAATAATCCAGAATCTAAAACCTTCCTAGTTGTTCTTTGGGGTCCAAAGTGGCCACCACATGCAGACGCATGACATAATTGCAAAATAGAGTGAAACTCACTATTTGGTACACAGCGTCTAATTATTTGGTCACTACCAAATCTCCACAAGTAAGGATCATCCCAAGCATAGTATTTAGATTCACTTTTCAATTTCAAAGTTTGGGCCTTAGTGGCATTTACAGGTAAAACACCAGCAACCAAATAATTCACCATGTCAGCATACCATGGTAACATAATTTGCAGCTGTAGAAGATGTTCATCAGGAAAATCATCATGAATTGGAGAAAGATCAAAATGAGGGTGAGTAATGCGACTCAAATGATCTGCTACCAAGTTCTGTGCTCCACTTCTATCTTTAATGACAATATCAAACTCTTGGAGCAATAACATCCACCGAATGAGTTGTGGTTTTGCATCAGCTTTCTTCAAAAGATACTTCAAAGTTGCATGATCAGAGAAAACAACAACTTTTGTGTCTAGCAAATAAGATCTAAAATTATCAAGTGCAAATACTATAGCTAGAAGTTCCTTCTCGATGGTGGTGTAATTTGCTTGAGCAGAGTCTAGAGTTTTTGAAGCATATACTATGACATGTGGGGCTTTGTCAACTCTTTGAGCAAGAGCCGCTCCAACAGAAAAATTAGAAGCATTACACATCAATTCAAAGGGTAGGGACCAATCAGGAGGTTTGATCACAGGAGTCATAGTCAAACACCGCTTCAAATGATCAAAAGCAGACTTGCATTTATCTCCAAATTCAAAGATAATATCTTTTTGCAAAAGATTAGAAAGAGGACGGGCAATTTCACTAAAATTCTGAATAAAGTGTCGATAGAAACCTGCATGACCAAGAAATGAACGCACTTTCTACACAGACGCAGGGTAAGGTAAAGCAGTAATGACATCAATCTTAGCAGGATCTACTTCTATGCCTTTCTTAGATACTATATGGCCTAATACTATCCCTCTTTCAACCATGAAATGACATTTTTCAAAATTTAATACAAGATTAGTTTGAATGCACTTATTTAAAATCCTAGCTAAATTAGCTAAGCATACATCAAAAGAAGATCCGTAAACATTAAAATCATCCATGAATACCTCCATGCAATCCTCCAAAAACTCAGAAAAGATGCTTATCATAGACCATTGAAAGGTGCCAGGCACATTACAAAGCCCAAAAGGCATCCGTCTGTAAGCATAAGTTCCAAAGGGGCATGTGAAGGTGGTCTTCTCTTAATCCTCAGGTGCTATATGAATCTGCATATAACCTGAAAATCCATCTAAAAAGCAATTGTGAGATTTACCTGCCAACTGCTCTAACATCTGATCAATAAATGGTAAAGGGTAGTGATCCTTGCGAGTGGCATCATTGAGCTTGTCGTAATCAATACAAACTCTCCAACTGCTTTGAACTCTTTGTGGAATCAACTCATTTTGTTGATTTGCAATTACAGTGATTCCAGACTTCTTTGGCACTACCTGAACTGGACTTACCCACTGGCTGTCAGAGATAGGATAAATGATACCCGGTTGCCAAAGCTTGGTAACTTCTTTCTTAACCACATCCAAAATCATTGGGTTCAGGCACCTCTGAGGTTGTCTGAATGGTTTAGAACCTTCTTCCAAAGAAATCCTATGCATGCATGTAGAAGGGCTAATACCAACTAAATCTGCTAAGGTCCACCAAATTGCCTTCTTATTTTTCTTCAACAATTGAAGCAACTTATCTTCTTGATCTGGTAGAAGATCCTTTACTATGATGACTGGCAATTTCTCGTTGTCTTCTAAGAAAGCATATTTCAAATGAGTGGGTAAAGTCTTAAGCTCCAATTTAGGTGGCTCAACAATTGATGGAAGAAGTCTATTTTATTTTACTAAATCTACAACAAGGAGAGTTGAACCTGAAATAAAAGCAAAAGAACTACATCCAGACAACTCATCAGTAACATCAGAATTACTATCAGAATGATCAACATTGCCTAACTCAGAATGTAGCAAAGATTTCAAATTAGCATCAGAAGTAGGCAATTCAGAATTTTTCTCAAAATCATTATGTAAATTAGAATGCATATCAAGATCGTTCATCAAGGCAGAATCATGGTCAAGTGAATCTAGTGCATTATCAATTTCAACACAAATAGGACAACGCTCACTATCACTACAACCACATACACATTCTGCTAAATTTAGAAATTCAGAGCATAGTTCGTCATATATGTCATCTACAGCTTCATCAATAACATCAATGTACAACATAGAATGCTTCTCTCTAGGATGTCGCATGGCATCAAAAATATTATAGTGAACAATGTTATCACCAAACTCCATGGAAAACATACCAAAATGTACATCTATCTTAGTCCTAGCTGTCTTTAAAAATGGCCTCCCTAAAATGATTGAAGGCATAATACTAGGAGATTCAGATTCCATTTGTAAGATGTAAAAGTCTGCGGGAAAAATAAATTCTTTGACTCTAACTAATACATCCTTAATCAGACCTGTAGGTGAATATTACTCTTATTAGCTAACTGAATGACAACAACTGTGGAATGTAAAAAACCTAGACCTAGAGATTTATAGACAGATTCAGGCATAACATTAATAGAAGCTCCTAAGTCTAGCATACAATCATCAATTTTCTTATTTCCTATAATGCAAGGAATAGAAAATGTCCCTGGATCTTTGCATTTTTAAGGCATAGGCTGAATGAGTGCAGAAACATTTTGGTTGAAGCTAACTCTCTCATTTCCCTTCAGTCGTCTCTTGTTTGCACACAGTTCCTTAAGAAACTTGGCATATTTGGGAATTTGCTTGATGACATCTAGAAGAGGAATGTTACTTTCAATCTTCCTGAAAGTGTCAAGAATCTCCTTCTCTTGACTTGTCTCTGCTTGCTTCTTTGACTTGGATTGCATTGCTTTTTGGGGAAAAGGCAAAGGAATAGGAATTTTAGAATCATCATTTACTAGCTTCTTTCCCTTTTCCTTCACAGGATCCAACTTCTCTTTTTCTGAATCTCAGCTTGTTTGTTCTCCTTGACAGCTTGCTCTGGCCATTCAAATTGCTTACCAGACCTTAAAGATATTGTACTCACATTACCTTTTGGATTTGGAGTAGATTGAGAAGGTAGAGAGTTATTGGCTCCTTGAGGTTGCAACTGACTCACAGAAGTTGCAAGTTGACCAATCTGAGTCTGCAAGTTCTGAATTGTTGACTCAGTCCTTTGCTAAAATTGCAAGTTATTGGTAGCAAGTTGTTTGATTAATTCTTCCAAAGAAGGTCCACTGCTACTGACTTGCTGGGTAGGTTGCTGAAGAGGTGCAGATTATTGTTGCTGGTTTTGCTGCTGATAATTCTGTCTGTAATGTGGAGGTTGGTACCTCTGCTGATAAGGAGGGTTTTGTTGGTTTTGACTCTGGTGCGGATTCTGATTCCACCTCAAGTTTGGGTGATCTCTCCAACCTGGATTGTAAGTACCTTGTGGAGGATTATAATTCTACTGATATTGAGGTTTACCTGGAAAAACACCAACTGCTCCAACTGATGGATCAGATGAGCCACTCTTTTGTAAGGTAGGACAAGCATCAGTCAGATGGTTAAAGTCAGCACAAATGCCACATGCCTTAGTAGAAGGTTGGACGGTTTGTGTCACAACAAGTTGCCTTACTAAAGAAGTCAATTCATCCAATCTGTTTTCCAATCTTTGGTTATCTGAATTCTGTTGAGTTGCTACCTTTTGCACATTCTGATATTGAGATGAAGTAGGCTGCTCTCTTACTTAGTACACAGCGCTACTGTTGGCTCTTGTACCAAACTGTTGTGAATTGGCTGCCATATTTGCTAATAATTCTCTAGCTTCATGAGGAGTCTTATCAACTAAAGCTCCACCACTTGTTGCATCCACCAAACTTCTATCCATAGGTAACAAACCTTCATAGAAATAAACAAGAAGAAGCTGGTTTGATATCTGATGGTGGGAGCAACTGGCACACAATCTCTTAAACCTCTCCCAATATTCATGCAAATTTTCCCCATTGGCTTGTCCAATACCACATATTTCCTTTCTAATTGTTGTAGCTCTTGAGGAAGGAAAGAATTTTTCCAGAAACACCCTCTTCATGTCATTCCAACTTGTAATGGATGAAGGTGTGAGATCAAGTAACCAATCTTTGGCTCTTCCCTCAAGAGAGAAAGGAAAAGCTCTCAACTTTATTTGTTCTTCATCCACTCCTTGAGACTTCATGGTACTGCAGACAACATGGAACTCCTTGAGATGCTTATGTGGATCTTCACCTGTAAGACCATGAAATTTTGGAAAAACACCAGACCTTTAAAGTCAGCATCTAAATCATGATACTGTATGCATAAAGGTTGGTAATTAACATCAGGGGCAGACAGTTCCTTTAAAGTTCTATTCTCCATAGTATCAGAATTAAATGAACTAACACTAAAATTGGACAAGTCTACATTATGTAAAAAACTAGCAAAATCAAATAAAGCAAAGTCAGAATGAGAATCAAAAGCAGAATGCTCAATATGATGAGATGCAGGGTCAGATTCAATGCTAATGCCTTGACTTAGCCTATGTGCTCTTCTAGTAGCATGCAATGTTCTCTCTATTTCAGGATCAAAGCCTAAAAGATCATTGTTACTACTTCTAGTCATGCAACCTCAAGCAAAATAGGCATTTTCGCACATAGTATATAAAGCATGAAAATAAGTCTAATATATCAGCAACTTAGACTTCACCAAAGCTATATGACAGAATATTATGTGCAAGTTAGAATCTAAGTTTTAGTAGAATATTAATCTCTCTAAGTAGAGATTAGCAACACAAAGCTAGTTCCCCAGCAACGACGCCAAATTTGACGTGAGCTGTCAAACTCAGTCAAATACCAGGCTAAACAGATTCAATAGTATAGTAGTAAACCTGAATCGTTTCACACTTGGAACAAGCACTATATTGTCAGAATTAACAGGAATGTAAAAGGGGGAGGGGGGTTTCAGTTCAATTTAAAATAGATTAGAACAACAAAACATAAGAAGTAATTTAACAATTTAAAAATGAGTAACCAACTCAGAATTGAGATTCCTTGGATATCTATCATCGGATAAAATAATAAACAGCTTTGTGGTTAATTCTAAACAAACCAAAATCTCTGCATTCACTTAGAATATCCTTCCTACTAGACGATCGCCTAACATTCAATTAAACACAGCATGCTCAGAATTACAATCGCACAGTGATCATTTTAAACCGGTCTAATTAATGATCATTGGATAAATGAACCTAAATACTAAATGTAGCATTTAATCCATTCCTTCCCTATTATCAGAAAATGCACAAACACAGCATTATAAATGGAACCAAAAACAAAAATACAACCTACACCAAAACAGGAATTTCCGCTAACCAGAAAAACAATTAAACAAAAACCAGAGAGCAACTAAAACAACCAAAACACACAAATACAACTAAAATAGAAAATAGAATATATATGAGACAGTTCAAAAACGAAAATGGAGCCTAATAAAAGGGTAGAAAATGGAAAAGAAATCAGAACTTAGAAACATACACAAAATATACACAAAACTATGATAAAAAACATGATCAAGAGCAAAAACGAAAATAAGGAAAGAGAAGAAACAAATCTGAGCAAAAGAGCACAAATGCCCTAGATTAATCCATGGAAATATCCAATATGAGTTGGTTACAGGGATCTTAGCCTACCATAGTTACATCTGCAGAAGAAAATACAGGAATAGATGATGAAATCATGAAAATAAAGCAAAATTGGTAAAAGCTTCTTCTTCTACCTATTGCTTCATGACTCTCTGTTTTTTAAGAAGCAAAACAGTGCATCCACTGTTCCAGCCCCGTTGAATTGCTTCAAAAGGGGATAAAATATCTAATTTTTACTTTTTGAGCGAAATGACATAATTACCCCTAGCTATTACATATATTCCAGATTTTCACTGTTGACTTCAGGGCCAATTTCGTCCATCTATTTGACAGAATTTGAGCTCGATTTCTTCTTGAAAGTTGTAGATATTTGAATTATCTCAAAAACAAAAGAAAAATAAGCTCAAATGGACATTGGCGACAAAAGTTATGGCCAAAATACGAAAACTGTACAAATCTGCAATTTTAACTACTAAGAGATAAAAATCTATTTAAAAGCCTAAACTATTAATCCATACTAAAGACATTAAATACACACCAAAAAGGGTAATAAACTACTAATCAAGTGTAGCAAATAAGTGATGTAAAAATCACTTATCAAATTCCCCCACACTTATCATTTTGCACTCCTGAGCAAAATTAAAACTTAAGCAGTAAACAAATCAAAAGATAACTTTCTGTCCAATGATTGCAAAAAATGCAAGATGGTGAACAATAGTCATGAAGCTTAAAAGATCAACATTACAAAACAATAGATATTCCTTCATCTCACATTATAAAACAGGACAATCTCAGATATTGATGCTAACTTTGCAATATGGTTATCATAGAAAGTTCACAATCATTCTCTCAAGTGTATAGGAATCAAGTGTATCACTCAAATCTACTCAAGAAAATTATCCTACCATAAGCTTGCTCAATTTCTACCTTCTCCACTATTTATAACATGCATGCTTAAATCAAGAGGACTTTTTAAGGTTGTAATGGGGCTAGGGACAAGGTGAATAAATTTGGAAATGAAGCTAAGCACCAAAGAAGTTTGTAGAGTCCAAAATAAAAATTTACAAGTAACTCCAAACTCTTTTCCCAATCCCAACTCATCATTACATCACAACTTTGCCAAAAATAAGCATTTTTTTCATTAACAACTTTTTTTTTTCCTTTTTCTTCTTTCTTTTGTTGCATTTTCTTTTTTTTTTCAAGCAAATTAACACTTTGTTATAGCTAGCTTTTTTTTTTAAACACAAAATTTAATACCTCTCCCTCACACTTAAAATGTTGCATGTCCTCGAGCAACCTCCACACTTATACAAAACACTAAGGTAACCATAGGAAACAAACTTTAAGGTGCGGTATCAAATGGTTTTTCACTTAGGCAGTTAATGTGGATATGAAAAAATTAAGTCAATCAGGCACAAAGGGGCTAACAAGGGAATATAATGTAAGGGATAGCTATATGGCCAAAGTGGGAAAAGAAAAGAAAGAAGGCCTCAATCATTTTCATGCATGCAAGTTATAAACATTGCTTTGACAAGAAATGGAGCAAGTTCTAGAGAATGAAAATCATGAGCAGTATCACACTAGAAAGAAGGAATGGTATAAGATATAGATTCCATTCAAGCAGGCCCAAAATCTCACCAGGTACCATATCACATAATCAATCACATAAAATCAATCACCAAATCAGATAATGCAAGAATTCAGAATTCTTCTAAACCAAAGTAATCCAAATGAAAGCAACATGACTAAGTCCATACTATGCATCACTCAAAAATTATCAGATGGAAGTATGACTTGCTAACAAACAAAGCTTAAAGGTAAAAGTGCAAATAAAAAGTAAAAGCAAGAGAGTAGAGACTCCTTGTCCTCCTCCTCATAGAGGGTAGATGGCATCACGGAGGGTCACATTTGCCTCCTGAGACTGTTGCTGGGGTCCCTTATAGAAAGGTTTGAGTCTATGTCCATTCACTGTAAAGGACTTCCTAGTCTGCTTATCACAAAGCTCAACTGCAGCATAGGGGAAAACATGTGAAATAACAAAAGGGCTATCCCATGTAGATCGAAGTTTACCTGGCATGAATTTGAGACGGGAATTAAACAGAAGAACTTTCTGGCCCTCAACAAACTCTTTTCTCAGGATGCGCTTATCATGGAATGCCTTTGTCTTAGCTTTATATAAACAGGAACTCTCATAGGCATCCAACCTGAGTTCTTCCAATTCTTGCAACTGTAGTTTTCTTTCCACCCCTAATTTTTCCAAATCCAAGTTACACTGCTTAACTGCCCAATATGCTCGGTGCTCCAACTCAATAGGAAGACGACAGGCTTTACCAAAGACAAGTCGGAAGAGAGACATACCAATTGGAGTCTTGTAGGCAATTCTGTACGCCCACAAAGCATCTTCAAGTTTCTTGCTCCAATCTTTCCTGTTAGAGCTAACAGTCTTTTGCAGGATTTGTTTAATCTCTCTGTTTGAAATTTTAGCTTGGCCATTGGTTTTGAGGGTGGTAGGCTGTGGCTACTTTATGAATAACACCATATTTTCTCAGCAAAGCTGCAATGGTTCGGTTACAAAAGTGAGAGCCTTGGTCACTGATTATAGCTCTTGGAAACACCAAACTTGCATAAAATGTGAGATCTAACAAAATCTGCAACCACAGCTGAATCATCAGTACAGGTGGCTTTCGCTTAAACCCATTTTGAAACATAATCCACAGCAAGCAAAATGTAAGTAAAACCAAAAGAAGTAGGAAAGGGACCCATGAAATCAATACCCCAGACATCAAAGATTTCACAAAATAATATAGGTTGCTGAGGCATCTCATGCCTATGGGAAATATTACTTGCTCTTTGACAATTTTTACAAGACTTACAAAATACATATGAATCATGAAATAAGGAAGGCCAAAATAATCCAGAATCTAAAACCTTCCTAGTTGTTCTTTGGGGTCCAAAGTGGCCACCACATGCAGACGCATGACATAATTGCAAAATAGAGTGAAACTCACTATTTGGTACACAGCGTCTAATTATTTGGTCACTACCAAATCTCCACAAGTAAGGATCATCCCAAGCATAGTATTTAGATTCACTTTTCAATTTCAAAGTTTGGGCCTTAGTGGCATTTACAGGTAAAACACCAGCAACCAAATAATTCACCATGTCAGCATACCATGGTAACATAATTTGCAGCTGTAGAAGATGTTCATCAGGAAAATCATCATGAATTGGAGAAAGATCAAAATGAGGGTGAGTAATGCGACTCAAATGATCTGCTACCAAGTTCTGTGCTCCACTTCTATCTTTAATGACAATATCAAACTCTTGGAGCAATAACATCCACCGAATGAGTTGTGGTTTTGCATCAGCTTTCTTCAAAAGATACTTCAAAGTTGCATGATCAGAGAAAACAACAACTTTTGTGTCTAGCAAATAAGATCTAAAATTATCAAGTGCAAATACTATAGCTAGAAGTTCCTTCTCGATGGTGGTGTAATTTGCTTGAGCAGAGTCTAGAGTTTTTGAAGCATATACTATGACATGTGGGGCTTTGTCAACTCTTTGAGCAAGAGCCGCTCCAACAGAAAAATTAGAAGCATTACACATCAATTCAAAGGGTAGGGACCAATCAGGAGGTTTGATCACAGGAGTCATAGTCAAACACCGCTTCAAATGATCAAAAGCAGACTTGCATTTATCTCCAAATTCAAAGATAATATCTTTTTGCAAAAGATTAGAAAGAGGACGGGCAATTTCACTAAAATTCTGAATAAAGTGTCGATAGAAACCTGCATGACCAAGAAATGAACGCACTTTCTACACAGACGCAGGGTAAGGTAAAGCAGTAATGACATCAATCTTAGCAGGATCTACTTCTATGCCTTTCTTAGATACTATATGGCCTAATACTATCCCTCTTTCAACCATGAAATGACATTTTTCAAAATTTAATACAAGATTAGTTTGAATGCACTTATTTAAAATCCTAGCTAAATTAGCTAAGCATACATCAAAAGAAGATCCGTAAACATTAAAATCATCCATGAATACCTCCATGCAATCCTCCAAAAACTCAGAAAAGATGCTTATCATAGACCATTGAAAGGTGCCAGGCACATTACAAAGCCCAAAAGGCATCCGTCTGTAAGCATAAGTTCCAAAGGGGCATGTGAAGGTGGTCTTCTCTTAATCCTCAGGTGCTATATGAATCTGCATATAACCTGAAAATCCATCTAAAAAGCAATTGTGAGATTTACCTGCCAACTGCTCTAACATCTGATCAATAAATGGTAAAGGGTAGTGATCCTTGCGAGTGGCATCATTGAGCTTGTCGTAATCAATACAAACTCTCCAACTGCTTTGAACTCTTTGTGGAATCAACTCATTTTGTTGATTTGCAATTACAGTGATTCCAGACTTCTTTGGCACTACCTGAACTGGACTTACCCACTGGCTGTCAGAGATAGGATAAATGATACCCGGTTGCCAAAGCTTGGTAACTTCTTTCTTAACCACATCCAAAATCATTGGGTTCAGGCACCTCTGAGGTTGTCTGAATGGTTTAGAACCTTCTTCCAAAGAAATCCTATGCATGCATGTAGAAGGGCTAATACCAACTAAATCTGCTAAGGTCCACCAAATTGCCTTCTTATTTTTCTTCAACAATTGAAGCAACTTATCTTCTTGATCTGGTAGAAGATCCTTTACTATGATGACTGGCAATTTCTCGTTGTCTTCTAAGAAAGCATATTTCAAATGAGTGGGTAAAGTCTTAAGCTCCAATTTAGGTGGCTCAACAATTGATGGAAGAAGTCTATTTTATTTTACTAAATCTACAACAAGGAGAGTTGAACCTGAAATAAAAGCAAAAGAACTACATCCAGACAACTCATCAGTAACATCAGAATTACTATCAGAATGATCAACATTGCCTAACTCAGAATGTAGCAAAGATTTCAAATTAGCATCAGAAGTAGGCAATTCAGAATTTTTCTCAAAATCATTATGTAAATTAGAATGCATATCAAGATCGTTCATCAAGGCAGAATCATGGTCAAGTGAATCTAGTGCATTATCAATTTCAACACAAATAGGACAACGCTCACTATCACTACAACCACATACACATTCTGCTAAATTTAGAAATTCAGAGCATAGTTCGTCATATATGTCATCTACAGCTTCATCAATAACATCAATGTACAACATAGAATGCTTCTCTCTAGGATGTCGCATGGCATCAAAAATATTATAGTGAACAATGTTATCACCAAACTCCATGGAAAACATACCAAAATGTACATCTATCTTAGTCCTAGCTGTCTTTAAAAATGGCCTCCCTAAAATGATTGAAGGCATAATACTAGGAGATTCAGATTCCATTTGTAAGATGTAAAAGTCTGCGGGAAAAATAAATTCTTTGACTCTAACTAATACATCCTTAATCAGACCTGTAGGTGAATATTACTCTTATTAGCTAACTGAATGACAACAACTGTGGAATGTAAAAAACCTAGACCTAGAGATTTATAGACAGATTCAGGCATAACATTAATAGAAGCTCCTAAGTCTAGCATACAATCATCAATTTTCTTATTTCCTATAATGCAAGGAATAGAAAATGTCCCTGGATCTTTGCATTTTTAAGGCATAGGCTGAATGAGTGCAGAAACATTTTGGTTGAAGCTAACTCTCTCATTTCCCTTCAGTCGTCTCTTGTTTGCACACAGTTCCTTAAGAAACTTGGCATATTTGGGAATTTGCTTGATGACATCTAGAAGAGGAATGTTACTTTCAATCTTCCTGAAAGTGTCAAGAATCTCCTTCTCTTGACTTGTCTCTGCTTGCTTCTTTGACTTGGATTGCATTGCTTTTTGGGGAAAAGGCAAAGGAATAGGAATTTTAGAATCATCATTTACTAGCTTCTTTCCCTTTTCCTTCACAGGATCCAACTTCTCTTTTTCTGAATCTCAGCTTGTTTGTTCTCCTTGACAGCTTGCTCTGGCCATTCAAATTGCTTACCAGACCTTAAAGATATTGTACTCACATTACCTTTTGGATTTGGAGTAGATTGAGAAGGTAGAGAGTTATTGGCTCCTTGAGGTTGCAACTGACTCACAGAAGTTGCAAGTTGACCAATCTGAGTCTGCAAGTTCTGAATTGTTGACTCAGTCCTTTGCTAAAATTGCAAGTTATTGGTAGCAAGTTGTTTGATTAATTCTTCCAAAGAAGGTCCACTGCTACTGACTTGCTGGGTAGGTTGCTGAAGAGGTGCAGATTATTGTTGCTGGTTTTGCTGCTGATAATTCTGTCTGTAATGTGGAGGTTGGTACCTCTGCTGATAAGGAGGGTTTTGTTGGTTTTGACTCTGGTGCGGATTCTGATTCCACCTCAAGTTTGGGTGATCTCTCCAACCTGGATTGTAAGTACCTTGTGGAGGATTATAATTCTACTGATATTGAGGTTTACCTGGAAAAACACCAACTGCTCCAACTGATGGATCAGATGAGCCACTCTTTTGTAAGGTAGGACAAGCATCAGTCAGATGGTTAAAGTCAGCACAAATGCCACATGCCTTAGTAGAAGGTTGGACGGTTTGTGTCACAACAAGTTGCCTTACTAAAGAAGTCAATTCATCCAATCTGTTTTCCAATCTTTGGTTATCTGAATTCTGTTGAGTTGCTACCTTTTGCACATTCTGATATTGAGATGAAGTAGGCTGCTCTCTTACTTAGTACACAGCGCTACTGTTGGCTCTTGTACCAAACTGTTGTGAATTGGCTGCCATATTTGCTAATAATTCTCTAGCTTCATGAGGAGTCTTATCAACTAAAGCTCCACCACTTGTTGCATCCACCAAACTTCTATCCATAGGTAACAAACCTTCATAGAAATAAACAAGAAGAAGCTGGTTTGATATCTGATGGTGGGAGCAACTGGCACACAATCTCTTAAACCTCTCCCAATATTCATGCAAATTTTCCCCATTGGCTTGTCCAATACCACATATTTCCTTTCTAATTGTTGTAGCTCTTGAGGAAGGAAAGAATTTTTCCAGAAACACCCTCTTCATGTCATTCCAACTTGTAATGGATGAAGGTGTGAGATCAAGTAACCAATCTTTGGCTCTTCCCTCAAGAGAGAAAGGAAAAGCTCTCAACTTTATTTGTTCTTCATCCACTCCTTGAGACTTCATGGTACTGCAGACAACATGGAACTCCTTGAGATGCTTATGTGGATCTTCACCTGTAAGACCATGAAATTTTGGAAAAACACCAGACCTTTAAAGTCAGCATCTAAATCATGATACTGTATGCATAAAGGTTGGTAATTAACATCAGGGGCAGACAGTTCCTTTAAAGTTCTATTCTCCATAGTATCAGAATTAAATGAACTAACACTAAAATTGGACAAGTCTACATTATGTAAAAAACTAGCAAAATCAAATAAAGCAAAGTCAGAATGAGAATCAAAAGCAGAATGCTCAATATGATGAGATGCAGGGTCAGATTCAATGCTAATGCCTTGACTTAGCCTATGTGCTCTTCTAGTAGCATGCAATGTTCTCTCTATTTCAGGATCAAAGCCTAAAAGATCATTGTTACTACTTCTAGTCATGCAACCTCAAGCAAAATAGGCATTTTCGCACATAGTATATAAAGCATGAAAATAAGTCTAATATATCAGCAACTTAGACTTCACCAAAGCTATATGACAGAATATTATGTGCAAGTTAGAATCTAAGTTTTAGTAGAATATTAATCTCTCTAAGTAGAGATTAGCAACACAAAGCTAGTTCCCCAGCAACGACGCCAAATTTGACGTGAGCTGTCAAACTCAGTCAAATACCAGGCTAAACAGATTCAATAGTATAGTAGTAAACCTGAATCGTTTCACACTTGGAACAAGCACTATATTGTCAGAATTAACAGGAATGTAAAAGGGGGAGGGGGGTTTCAGTTCAATTTAAAATAGATTAGAACAACAAAACATAAGAAGTAATTTAACAATTTAAAAATGAGTAACCAACTCAGAATTGAGATTCCTTGGATATCTATCATCGGATAAAATAATAAACAGCTTTGTGGTTAATTCTAAACAAACCAAAATCTCTGCATTCACTTAGAATATCCTTCCTACTAGACGATCGCCTAACATTCAATTAAACACAGCATGCTCAGAATTACAATCGCACAGTGATCATTTTAAACCGGTCTAATTAATGATCATTGGATAAATGAACCTAAATACTAAATGTAGCATTTAATCCATTCCTTCCCTATTATCAGAAAATGCACAAACACAGCATTATAAATGGAACCAAAAACAAAAATACAACCTACACCAAAACAGGAATTTCCGCTAACCAGAAAAACAATTAAACAAAAACCAGAGAGCAACTAAAACAACCAAAACACACAAATACAACTAAAATAGAAAATAGAATATATATGAGACAGTTCAAAAACGAAAATGGAGCCTAATAAAAGGGTAGAAAATGGAAAAGAAATCAGAACTTAGAAACATACACAAAATATACACAAAACTATGATAAAAAACATGATCAAGAGCAAAAACGAAAATAAGGAAAGAGAAGAAACAAATCTGAGCAAAAGAGCACAAATGCCCTAGATTAATCCATGGAAATATCCAATATGAGTTGGTTACAGGGATCTTAGCCTACCATAGTTACATCTGCAGAAGAAAATACAAGAACAGATGATGAAATCATGAAATAAAGCAAAATTGGTAAAAGCTTCTTCTTCTCCCTATTGCTTCGTGACTCTCTATTTTTTAAGAAGCAAAACAGTGCATCCACTGTTCCAGCCCCGTTAAATTGCTTAAAAAGGGGATAAAATATCTAACTTTTACTTTTCGAGCGAAATGACATAATTACTTCTGACTTCAGAGCCAATTTCGTCCATCTATTTGACAGAATTTGAGCTTGATTTCTTCATGAACGTTGTAGCTATTTGAATTATCTCAAAAGCAAAAGAAAAATAAGCTCAAACGGACATTGGTAAAAAAAGTTATGGCCAAAATACGAAAACTGTACAAATCTGCAATTTTAACTACTAAGAGATAAAAATCTATTTAAAAGCCTAAACTATTAATCCATACTAAAGACATTAAATTCACACCAAAAAGGGTAATAAACTACTAATCAAGAGTATCAAATAAGTGATATAAAAATCACTTATCAGGTGTCCAAAGTTTATCCCTCATTCTAAGCAAACCTATCCCTTTAAGGGGTTAGGTGTGGGTCACAATTGGCAAATTGGACCTCTAAGTAGGAGTTTTAGCACAATTTTAACAATTAGCACAGGGGCATTCTGGTCATTTCGCATTAAACTATCTCAGAATGGGCTGAAATTTTTCCTGAATGTGGAGTAAATAAATACATCAAGGTGACCTATGAAGGATGAACACGGTCAAGGGGGTCCAAATTGCCAAATTCGATGATCTAGGCCACTTTTGAATTTATTTTGTGTTTTCATGATTTTTAAATATCACCAAAAAATTACAAAAATCAAGCATGATTTTTAGATATTTACTGTGGTATTTTTAAATTTTTCTAAAATTGTTTAGGGCAGTTTTCCATTTTCTGTTTCATTTCAGCAGATATTGTGAATAGTGTCTTGGTAGAGTAGTTGTATGACATTTATGTATTTTTGTGTTTTTGTCCCTTATGAGTTGAACTGTGCATGACTAGGTTCACACCAAGAGATTTGCATTCATATGATCCTGAGATAGATAGGACATTTCATAGATTAAGCAGAAATAATATTAGTCTAGATGAATTTGATAGTGTAGTTCTAGATAGTAGTATAGTGTCTTCTATTTCTAAGTCTATTTCTAATCCTTCTGAAAATCTTGATTTTGAAATTTTTGTTGATACAATGGTTGATAACAACCTAACTTTTAAGGAATTGGATACACCTGATGTTGTTTACCAACCTTGGTGTATTCAATATCCTAAGATTGAGGTTAGTTATGAACTAAAATCTGGACTGATCCATTTGCTCCCAAAGTTTCATGGTCTTGTAGGTGAAGATCCACACAAGCATCTCAAGGAGTTTCATGTAGTGTGTTCCACCATGCAACCACATGACATTCATGAGAATTATGTGAAGATGAAGGAATTTCCATTCTCACTGGATGGTGTGGCTAAGGACTGGTTGTATCTTCAACCAGGTCCTATCAACACTTGGACAAATATGAAGAGAATATTTTTGGAGAAATTCTTCCCTACATCTAGAACAGCATCCATTCGGAAAGAAATTTGTGGCATAAACCAGCTCCCTAGAGAGACATTGTATGAGTACTGGGAGAGATTCAACAAGTTCTATGCTACCTGTTCGCACCATCAAATCAGTGAGCAACTATTGATCCAGTATTTTTATGAAGGCTTGATGTTGATGGATAAGAGTATGATAGATGCAGCCAGTGGAGGCGCTTTGATGAACAAGACTCCTGTTGCTACCAGACAATTGATTTCTAACATGGCAGCCAATTATTAGAAATTTGGTACTAGAGGTGCTGCAACATCCAAGGCTGGTGCAAATGAAGTTTCTGTTTCTATGGTTGCTGATAACCAGAGGGTGGAGAACAAATTGACAGAGTTGACATCCCTTTTGAGACAACTTGCTATTGGTCAACAGTAGAATGTGATGGCAGCCAATCAACCAAGGCTGTGTGGTATCTGTTGTGCACTTGATCATCCAACAGATGCATGTCCCACTCTACAAGAAACAGAACAAGCTGCTGAAGTTTCTGCCTTACAACCTGGACGACCATTCAGACATCAATAATAATATAATTCTTACTCCAACACTTATAATCATGGTTGGAGAGATCACTCGAATTTGAGGTATGGTCTTGGTCCACAACCTCAACAGCAGACACAACAACAATAGCCATTCAGACCTCAACAACAACAATATCAACCCTTCACCAGCAAATACCAAGCTCATTTGTTCATACAACAGCCACAGTTCTAGCAGCCTGCACCTGCACCTACACCTGCAAGTTCTGGACCTTTTTTGGAGGACTTGATGAAGCAAATGGCAACCACCAACATTTAGTTTCAATAGAATGTCAGTGCCACCATCCAAGACCTGCAGACTCAGATTGGACAGTTAGCTACAACTGTAAACCAGATGCAGCAACAAGGTTTTGGCAACATTCCAGCACAACCAGTTATTAATCCAAAGAATGTGAGTGCTATTACCATGAGGAGTGGCAAGGAACTTCCAAATACTGGTGCTTAAATTGATGCTGGTAAAAAAATTGATGATGGTGCCCAAATAGATTATGCACCAACACATATTCCTCTACCTTTTCCTTCTAGATTCATTTCTGTAAAGAAAGTGGAGTTTGATTCTGATCTGTTTGAGACTTTCAGGAGGGTGGAAGCCAACATTCCCCTCTTGGATGCCATCAAACAGATTCCAAAATATGCAAAGTTCTTGAAGGATTTGTGCACCCACAAGAGGAAGCTGAAGGGAAATGAACGAGTAAAGACGTGTAGAAATGTTTCTACACTTTACAGGGCAAAACTGTTGATGTCATTCCAATATCCACCTTGCCACATAAGTGCAAGGATCCTGGGACTTTCACTGTCCCTTGCACCATTGGAGATTGTACTTTTGCAGATGCCATGTGTGACCTTGGAGCCTCCATTAATGTCAGATCCACATCAGTTTACAGATCATTACATCTTGGTGATTTGAAACCCACTAGTGTTGTCATTCACTTAGCCAACAGAAGCGTTGTGCTTCCACTTGGACTTATTGAAGATGTGCTGGTGCAAGTTAATAATTTGATTTTTCCTGTAGATTTTTACATATTAGATATGGAGAATGAGTCTTCAAGCCATGGTTCCACATTAATCCTAGGGAGACCATTCTTGATGACAGCCAGGACCAAAATTGATGTGTATGCAGACCCTCTTTCCATGAAGTTTGGTGATGACGTTGTCCAATTTAACATTTTTGAGGCGATGAGACATCCTGTAGAGGAGCCTTCTGTCCTTCTTCTTGATATCATTGACGTTGCAGTAGATAGTGTAGATATTTCTGATTTACTTTCTGATTTTTCTGATTTTGATCTTGGTTCTTGTAATTGTACCTGTGATGATTCTACTGTTGTGTGTAGTATTTGTGTAGAGATTTCCTTCACACTTCACTCTGATTGTGTTGTAGGTACAGATATAGGTTATGATTCTACTATCTTCCTTCCCTCAGCCACCAACCTTTCCTTGCCTTCCGCCATTCAACCACCTTCCTTGGAGCTAAAGTCACTACGAGCACCTTAAATATGCATATTTAGATGATGCTCAGTAGCTTCTAGTCGTCATATCTAGCAGCCTTTCACTTGAGCATGAAGAGAAGTTGCTACATGTTTTGAAAGGCCACAAAAAGACCATTGGATGGACACTTACTGACCTTCCTAGAATAAATCCTTCCATTTGCATGCATCAGATACTCTTGGAGGACGATTCTAGGCCATTGAGGCAGCCACAGAGGAGGCTGAATCCCACTATTCTTGATGTGGTGAAGAAGGAAGTGATGAAGTTACTAGCTGCAGGGATCATGTATCCCATTTCAGATAGCACTTGGGTTTCACCTGTCCAAGTGGTCCCTAAGAAGTCGGGTATCACTGTTGTGAAAAATCAGGATAATTAGTTGATTCCGACTAGAGTAGCCAATAGTTGACGAGTTTGCATTGACTATAGGAGACTTAACCAAACAACTCACAAGGACCATTTCCTTCTCCCCTTCATTGACCAGGTTATGGAGAGGTTGGCAGGTAAATCACATTATTGCTTTCTTGATGGTTTTTTTTATTACATGTAGATTCATATTGCTTCAGAGGACCAACATAAGACCATATTCACCTATCTATTTGGCACATTTGCCTACACTAGGATGTCCTTTGGCCTATGCAATGCACCTGCTACCTTCCAAATGTGCATGGTGAGTATCTTTTCTAATTTATTAGAGAGTTGCATGGAGGTGTTTATGGATGATTTCACTATTTATTGTTGCAAACTCGGCAAGTGTACCGTTCGTTTCAAGTAATAAAGTGAGTAAGTAAATTATCGTCTCCACAGGGATTGATTGCAATTTTATTGTAACTTAACGTCTTAGAAATTGGAAGACAAATAATAAATTAGAAATTTGTGTGACTATGTAATTGAAATTAAATAACAGAAAATTAACGAGAACATAAACTAAAGTTAAACGGATTTTAATGCAATGTTGAGAGATAATTGTGGTTAAAGTGCATTCCCCTATGATCCCTACCTTCTATACTTCAATTGATTATTAACTTGAATTATTTCTAATTGCTAAGCTGATGTATTCTCACATAATTAGCTAAATCCTAATCCCTTAGTAATTAAACCCTTTAGTAAATTAGAAACCCTAATCCCTTAGTGATTCCCTCTTAAACCAAGCATTTAGCAAATACATCCTGAAATTACTGCAACTACACATTCCTACCCTAGGTAATGTATAAATTGTTGTTTTACTCATTTCAGAAACTAAAATCCCAATATCCCTATTGTGAATCCTAACCCTAAGCATCTTAATAGAATGGACAGTCCCAATTAAGAACAATGCAATGAAGAACAGAATAAAACAAAGCAATTATGATAATTCTCATTAAGACCAATCAAGCCATAGAGGAGTTCACATAGGTTCTTGCTTTAACCACAATACAAGAATTTAGCCAAGCATACTCAGAACTGACATTAATCTAGCACTTAGCATGTTCCTAGAGAAGAATTACCAAAGGAAGAGGAGAAGTTACAATAGAGTTGCTATTCTGCAGTTTCCCTAATAAATCCAATCTTCTCCAAGGGTTCTTCAATGGCTTTTTATGCATAAAATCTTCAAAAGGTCCAGAGGAAGCTCCTTCTTTGTGTCCCAGAGGTCTCTTTTTATCCCCCATACGTTCTAGGTTTAATTTTGGTAACAAGGAACTGTTCCCCAAGCTAAATCAGTATCAAATCTTTTAAATCAGGAAATATTGTGCTTGTGGCATGACTAGCACGGAGTGCCACGCTGATCGCGTGGGATGTTCGAATTGATTAAGCTGTTTTGGAACTCTAGCGCTAATAGCATGGTG
The DNA here is from genome assembly GCA_013407115.1 of Glycine latifolia. Taxonomy (NCBI): domain Eukaryota; kingdom Viridiplantae; phylum Streptophyta; class Magnoliopsida; order Fabales; family Fabaceae; genus Glycine; species Glycine latifolia. Next base: position 113,685 of record QARZ01040710.1, on the reverse strand, counting down.
TCCCATGCTGATCGCGTGGGACATTTGAATTGAATGCCTGATTTTGATATCATAGAGCTACTTGCGTGGATGGCCACGCTGATAGCGTGGCTTACTCGAGTTGAAAGGTTGGCTTTAAGCATCTGGCGTGAGTGGCACGGGTTCTGGCGTGATCCGCGTGGAGTCTTCGAATTGAGTGTTTGATCTTGATACTTTGACGCTGATCGCGTGGGAATTGGCGCGAGTCGCGCGGCTTGTTTGATAGCACTAGCTTGCTCTTTTTGCTTCTTTTCTTCTCTTGTTGGTTCCTAAACGACAAAATAAATAAGAAATTAAAGTAATATGCAATTAAGTAATAACTTACGAAATCCTAATCTAATTTACTAATTCTTAAAAAATTTATTAATCAATTAATCCTAAAAACTAATATATGCTAGAAGCATATCAAATAATTCCCAGATTTATATATTGCTGTCATCAACAATAAACAGAGTTTCTATTTGGAAAGCAAGGTCCAACAATCAAGCATAACATCACATTTGACAATTTTAGAATCACAATGCTGAGTATAATCAACTTTCACATCAAAATTTCAATAACACCTTCAATTCCATCAACTGCAAGAGTTTCACTTGAGTCCTCCTTACCAAGACATGTGTATTTCACTCAACACTCAAGTGTATAAGGGTCATTATACTCACTCAATCCAACACAGTAATAGCACTGCCATAAGCTTGATCATATTCTCGAGTTCCTAAAAATAAGAAACATGAATGCATGCATAACTGATCAAAAGGTCTTTATAAGGTTGTAACTTGGTCTGGTTTAAGGGTGGGAAAGTTTTGGATAGTGGCTAAAATTGAGATTGGATTTTGTTAGAATTAACCAAGTCCACTTAACCATTCTATCACTCTTATTCTCATGTTTATCTTTATACATCTGATCTTTCTTTTGTCTCTATTTCTTCTATTCTCTCTTTTCTTTTATTCTTTTCTGTTCAAAACACTGTAGAAGAGAATAAAATATATTTAGATCCACCAGCTGGTATTTCAGACTTGTTATTTCCCAAGTGGATTCTTCACTAGATTTGGTTTTTGCCAGATCTGTTCTGTTGGCATTTCACTATCAAACTAACTTATCTTCTTGGTAATTTTGTCTTTCCTCTTACCCTTTCTTTTCTTTTCCTATTTCCCAATATTCAGCGGGCTTAGTTCTAATTCTTTCTTCCTCCAATCTCAAATAGGGTAGTCAAGGTATATGTTTCAAATGTCAGGTATATGAATAAAAAGGTTTAGGCTCAAAAGGGATGACAATGGAAAATTGAAGGTGAGTCAATTTGGCCCTAGCTTAAAAGAATGAACTACCTTAATCATATTAGAATATACATGCATTCAGAGAAACAAATCAAGTTCTAGAGTACTTACCAAAGTGAGGTCTCTCTGAAAGAACAGTGTTGTATGGCTCAATCCTCATCGGTTATAGACTCAAGTTAGCCTCTGTTAACTTCATATCAAGCATTATTTCAACTTCAGCATGAACATCAATATACCAACAACCACAATTCAATCATGATTCATGCAATCCATGCCATATTTAATCTCACTCAAGCTTCCTAACAGAAATTTCTAATTCATCACTGATTTCACAATTTTACTTCTGAGATGTATACAATATACTTCTAACACTTTATTCAAATAATTAACAAAAAATTAAAACCCTTAATGACTAAAATTTAAAACTCATAAAATTTAGCAAAACACATAAAATTTCTGTTAGACATCCTTTGTCTCTTGAATGTGATTCTTCAAATAAATAATGCGTATGCGCCCATTCCCAGATTTAGAAAATTGTTGTCCCCAGCAACAACTAACAAGGATCGTGTGTTACGAAAACGCTCAATCACGTAATCATTATTTGAGGAATCGCAACCAAAACGAAACATTAATCCAAACAAAAGACATTCACAATCAAATTATTCATGTATCAATTATCACGAATGTATCAAGTATTTAAATGTGTACTGCAGTAAGGTAAATGTATGGAAAATTAAAAACAAGAAAAAGAAAATCAAAACAAATGAAAAAAAAAAATCAGAATGATGTGATTTATCAGTTCTCTCCCTCGATCGTCTTGTCCTCAGCAGCCTGAGATGGACCAGGGTTGTCTGCTGCTGGCTCTGCAGGGCTGGAGGGTCCTGGAGGAGTAAGAACTGGTGGCTGAGAAGGTAGTGGTGTGCGCAGATCCTGAGGCCAGTACATGGTGTAATCAATCCCCCACTCTCTCGCTAGGTCCTCTAGGAGCCTGATCTGGTACTCCTGAAGCCTGGTCTGATATGCCTGCTCTCTCTGAAGGAGCAGGTAGCTGGGAGAGTCTTCGTAGACATGCTCATGTCAGGGTGGCCTCTGGGTGGAAGAAGAAGCAGGAGGAGCAGGCGGTGCTAGAGGTGAGGGTGGAACAGGAGCCTGTGGCGGAGGCTGCTCATAATCTGCCACTTACTCTGTTCTACTTTATTTTTTGTTCAAAATTGTGCTCAAAATTCAACTTGAAAGGATTGTGCAATTTAGGGGGAGTTGAGTGCTTAAAATGAATTTATTAAGTCTATAAATCTTGTAAATGAATGCTGAATGAATCAGAGATGCTTTTAACACTTGTTCTTGGCAAAGGAATTGGAAATTTTTCAGGTTTGTAAAGCTCAAGCTTTTCCTAATTTGGTTCCTCAATTAACTTCAAGTCCAACTGGTAATCAATTAAAGATTTGGCATGTTCAAAGCCAAAAAGGGGGAGATTGTTGGATTCAGGGGGAGCTACTTAAAGAATGCAAAGGAACTTTGATTCAAGCATTGGTTTTGAGCTTTCAACATGCAATGGATGCCTTGAAGATAATTTAGTATGAAATGTGTAAAAGAAAAGCAATTCTGGTGATCCAAGTGCATTGCATTCATTTAATCCATAATTATCTTAATTAGTTTCATAAAAATCACAAGACTTTAATAATTTGACTAAGGTTTCAAAACTAATTCAATTGTTTTTGGAAAAATGCAAAGTGCACTGTAATAATCGATTACTTAACATAATAATTGATTATTTGCTTCGTTTTCAAAACTGGAAAAGCTTTCATGAACACTTTAATCGATTACCATTATTTGTAATCGATTACATAAGCCTTTTAGAAAACATGGTTCTACTGGAATAATCGATTACCAGTATTCGTAATCGATTACACAACGTTTTGAGAAAAACATGTTGCACTGGAATAATCGATTACCAGGAATTGCAATCAATTATATAATGCATCAAGAAAAACATGTTGCACTGCAATAATCGATTACCATTTCTCGTAATCGATTACACAAGATTTTATAAAATGCAGTTCTACTGAAATAATCGATTACAACTCGTATTAATCGATTAATTTGCTCGTTGCTCAAACCCAGAAAACTCATGAACAGTTTAATTGATTAAAGTAGTGACTTAATCGATTACTTAAGCATTTTAATCTATTAAATTGGTGATTTAATTGATTACAGGTAGTTATGAAAAGCTATTATAAATAGGATTGATGCTCAGCTGCTTTGATAACTTTGTGGAACATTACCCATACGTATTTTCTGAGTTAAAACAGTCTTGTGAGCATTCTAAAGTGTTTTCTAAGGGATTAATTGTGTCTTGCTCCATCATGCATTGATCATGTGTGTTTAAGTCATTCTTGGAGCTTGAGTTCATTTCAAGATTAAGGAAAGCTATGCTTATTGTTAATCATTCAACCTGATCTGGTAACTTCATTCTGCATTGCATACTTTGGATCATCAGGTTATTTCTCTCCTTAATCTGGTTGTAATTTTTCATTTTGATTTTCTTTGTAATTTTGGCTATTGTAATTGGGTTCTTGCTTGTAACTAGAGAAGGGGTTCTCTAGGTGGAAGAACTGAGTAGTGTTCTCAGGTTCTTGTCTCTTAGAATCTAATAGGGTTTTAGATTTCTACACTTTATCTAGGGTTGATAAAGGGAGACATTGTAATTGATTATAAGAACTAAAAATTATAATAGTGGAACTCTAACCTAGTGTTGGTTGGAAGAAACTGGATGTAGCTTCATGGTTTTGAAGTGAACCAGTATAAATTGTTTGTGTATTGATTCTCAATCTCTATCCTCTTCATTTTAATTGCTATTGATTAAGTTACTTAACCAACAAAGTCAATTTTGATTCATTGAATTCCTTGGGGCTGAGCTACTTGATTGAATAAGATTTCTTGGTATTGAAAAGTGATAAAGATCCTTGAAACTCTGATTTTGATTAAAGAAATTTTTAAATATACCAAGGTTTAACCAATTCACCCCCTCTCTTGGTTAAGTGTGAAGTATTCATATCATTTTCACTTCACACACTTGGAACTTTCACCATCTCTTCCTTGGTAGTGAGGGAAGTAACTTACCAACTCTTCAAACTTAGCTGTATACTCAGCTACCGTCACATTCCCTTGCTCAAGTTCCAGGAATTCCATCTCTTTCTTGTTCCTAACATCTTTAGGAAAATACTTCTCTAAAAATGCCCTCTTAAAGGTTTCCCAAGTGACCACCTGACCTTCAGCCTCCATGCATTGGCGAGTGTTATCCCACCAATACTCAGCTTACTCTACTAGAGTGTAGGTGCTAAAAGCAATTTTCTGCTCCTCTGGGCATGCCATAACCTGGAAAATCTTCTCAATCTCCCGTATCTAGTTCTGGGCACCATCCGGGTTGTACCCTCCATGGAAAGAAGGAGGATTGTTGCACTGAAAGCGGTCCAGCCCTTGATATTCCACAGCTCCCACAGCTTTTCTTCTATTCTGGTTCCCCAAAGCCTAAGCTAAGGCTTGGAGGGCATCAGCTATAGCACGGTCATTCCTACCAGCCATCACTTCCTACGCATAGCAAGAAGTGAAAACATGGAAGGAATACACGCAATCAAACACAAAGAAATCCTATACCGTCTCCTCACTCTTTGTATTCCTGAATGCTTGCCATAATGTTCCTTTGCATTATCATGAATTATACAGATGGCCAGTCTAATAACTCATAACAAGGCATTGAAATCTATGGTATAGCAGACATAAGAAATACAAATATACTGTGACTATCCTAATAACAACACTATATGCAAGTTTCAAACACAAACAGTCCAAGTCAGCACAAAACAATTTGTCATTTCGACACTCAAGCATTCAACAAACAACCTAACATGCACAGAGAAACATAGCACCTATTGTAACGACCCGCCTCGTCGCTACCATATCACTAACTCTTAATCACTCTAAAATAAGATTTTATGAAAATCCCCTTTCAATTTGATTATGAAAATGGTAGTAAGTTTTTCCCGAGTACATAATCATCACCGTGAAGCACATACGTAGATAAAGTACAATTAACATTGCAAATCATTCACAGGTAAAAAAAAAAAGAAACGTAATTTAGTTGTGTTTACAAATATCCAAACGTAAAAATTTCTCAAAAGAAACAAGAGACTAATCTATAGAAGACTTGACTATCAAAACACAACTATTTTCTGAGATCGGATCCATCGTCATCCCGGCAGCTCATCGGCCTGCTTCTGTTGCCGGGCGTCCCTAGGAAAATACCTGTCCAGGAACTGGGCTTCGAAGGTCTGCCAAGTAATAACCTCATCCCGGCCTCTCAACAACTAGGAAGTGGTGACCCACCACTCATGTTAGTCTCCCTACAGCAAATAGGTAGCATAGAGAAGTCTCTGATGGTCCGGGCACTCCATCACCGTGAAGATCTTTAACACCTGCAGCCATTTGGCGGCAGCAATGGGGTTTTAACCCCCATGGAAGGCTGGAGGGTCGTGCTTACGGAAGGCAATAAGCATCTTCCCTCTAGCCGCCGTGTCATCCTCGGCCTCAGCTTGGGGAAATCGGTCTCCTCTGCGGTGGCTAGGTCCATCAGAATGATGGCTACCTCCACCTTGGTGGCGGATACCCTCGCCCTCGAAAGCGGGTGGTGGAGAGGGTGCTCGGTCCTCTCTCCGTAGAGACCTCAACTCTGCCATCATAACCTCGTTGGCCTGCATCAAGGCCTCGTTTGCTTGCCGGTTTGCAGCCATCTCCTGCTGCATATCTGCTAAGGCAGCTGTCACCGGGTCCGGGTGTGCGTTGGCACCCGCCATCTTGCTATTGTTTCGAGTTCTCATCTCGCTATTAGGCCCACACTTAGTGACCACACATGCAATAGTCATAACGGACACCTAAAATAGTTGTGCATCACCCACAAATTACTATACATAATGCTTCCCAAGGACAACTACTCTGATACCATCAAATGTAACACCCTGTATGCATCCGGTTGTTAACATTCAATTATGGTCGTTAAACGCAGCAATTAACTAACAATAATTAATGAGGAAGCAACTACAAATATGACTTCATAATACGTCCACCAATATCACTTGTACATTATATATGGTAATCGTTCATAGAATTACAATGATATGCGCCAGGTACATTCTCCCTATAGGGCCGGGTTAAAAAGGGCATATATATATATATATATATATATATATATATACATATACATAACAAAACAAGGAGCCAACACGTTCACAAAATAAACTAAGGTTCATTCGGAACCTGTCCCGGCTCGGCCTCATGTCCGAGATCCCTCGGACCATACCCATTACCCGGGCCTCCTGCCTCAGGGTTCGCCGACCTCTCTCGGCTCATCACCTGCAAAACATATAATCCCTAATCGGGGTGAGGTATAAATCTCAGTAAACTCTGGGTCCTTAGAGGCTTCTCCTCCCTGGGTTCACCTTTAACGATGCATACCACCAAACCTAACATCACATAATTCGGTCATCCCAACTCATCATAAAATGCATAACATGTATATAACAACACGGATATAACAAGAGAAGATCATCCACTTAAGGGCACATTCTCTGTATATCTTTGCCTTGGGAAGATCATCCACTTAAGGGAACATTCTCTCAGGACTTCCACAACCACTGCCTGAGGAAGATCATCCACTGAAAGGTACATTCTCTCAGGAGTCTGCTCGGACATATATGGCTCCTCCAAGAGAGGATCATCCTTATAAGGGCACACTCTCTCAGGGTTTTCATATATACTGATTGACCACTTAGAGTTGTTCCACATGACTTTGATTCCAAGGGAGTCCATATTTAGTCCATTCTACTGGCCAGAAAAGCTCGTCAAACACTCAACATATCATTATATACATGCTTTCAAGCAACAGCAGTAACACACAAGTTCAATACCATATGCATCATTACATATCAGGACCATCACTCCTCAGAGTGTGGCGGAACACGGTCAAGGGAAAAACTCCCAAGAACAGAGAGCTTACCTGCTCTAAAAGTTACGCTGGTTCTTCTCGGCCTCGAGGTCGCGACCGCCTATGTCCCTTGTATCACGCTCTGCAAAAGCCTGCAGGAGGATAAAATGGTTAGTACTAGTTGCATGCAAACAGTCCATGACGGTCACTGACCTTTGCATGCAAGCCGTCTAGCTCAAGCCCACGCGGTCCCTAAGCCTCTCAAAACATAGACTCCAGCTAATCGAGAAGACGTGAGTGCCTTACCTCTATAGGTTCCGGGAAGGCTAGAGAACAGCGTCTCCAAGCTCGAAAGTCCCAAAAGCTTTCTTTCTCTCGAAGACGAAGCTCTATGAGAGTTGTTGGAGAGGACGGTCTCTCCTTCTGAAGTCTTTGGAGAAACTAATGTTGGAACCTAACTACGGGTGGTTCTTTTCAACTTTTTAGTTGCATGCAAGGGTCTTTTGGTCAAGGGTGAGTGGCTATGAAATCTCTCTCGCTAGGAACTAGAGGAAACGGAGAGAGAAAGAAGACGATAGTGTTTCGTCGAAATGGAAGGAAGTGGTCTATATAAATGACCCTGGTGCGTGACACACGCGCCAAAAGTGTTAGATGTCAATTCTAACTTAGTCGTCGTACACACTCGCTGTCGGATTCAGACCACTCACCAAAAGCCTACCTTGTACAACTCGAAATCGCAATCCGGACACCCTCGTGTAGGCTCATGGTATCAGCACAAGTGTTATCTATTTTTAATCGATTACAAACTCTATGTAATCGATTGCATAGTGCTGAACCCATCCTCGGCACTTTATAAAACACAAGGCTCCGCCCTTGTCCGACCTCGTTCGGGTTCCTACCTTGGCACTTCATAAAGTCCGAGGTTCCCCCCCTTCTCCGACCTCGTCCGACCTTATCCACCCTCGTTCGGATTCTTACCTTGGTACTTCACAAGGTCCAAGGTTCTGCTCTTCTTTGACCTCATCCAACCTTATCCGCCCTCGTTTGGATTCCTACCTTGGCACTTCACAAAATCCAAGGTTCCACTCTTCTTCGACCTCGTTCGACCTTATTCACCCTAGTTCAGATTCCTACCTTGGCATTTCACAAAGTCCAAGGTTCCGCCCTTCTCCGACCTCATCTGACCTTATCCGCCCTCATTCAAATTCCTACCTTGGCACTTCACAAAGTCCAAGGTTCTGCTCTTCTCCGACCTCATCCGACTTTATTCGCCCTCGTTCGGATTCCTACCTTCGCACTTCACAAATTCCAAGGTTCCGCTCTTCTCTGACCTCGTCCGATCGTATCCGCCCTCGTTCGAATTCCTACTCCATGTCAGAACCGTCCCATAATGGTTCTATTTCCTCATCGTAGTGCCATCCCGGTCCTATGAATCCGGATGCCTCATTAGTGCTGACTTAGGAAACGCGAACCCAAATTTGTTATAAACACAATTACCTCTTAATCATGATATTATTATATTAAAGTGCCAGCGTGGACACCCAAAACCTTACAGGAAGCCGAGAAGGAAAGGTTGGAGCTCCGTTCTCGTTCGAACTTCAAGAAGGGTTTCCGAAGACTTCTGCTCTGGTCATGAGGTTCCTCTTGGCGTAGAGGTTTCGTTGCAAGCTACAGTGGTCCTTGGTGGTCCAGAGTGGTTGAAGGGAGTGGTTTTAGAGTGTGGAAAGTTTAGAGAGAAAAAGCGCAAAAGAAGAAAGAAATACGCTTCCGCTGCGCCACTCTAATGCATATATATATATATATATATATATATATATATATATATATATATATATTGATGACAGGACATGCCCACTTAGCGTGTACGTACAACAACCACAAACCAAACAAAGTTGACTTGACATGACATTCACCAAACACTCATACCAAGACAAAAACATAACAAAACAGAAAATATGAAATTAATCAAACAATCAAGCAACATAATACACATCACACATCTATTTCAGAAACTCAAAATTTCAGGGTGTTACATGCATGATGGCCCTTAACACTGTATCCCTTCAAATTCCCGTATGCTAGAAAATCATTAATGGTACAAAATAGCATTACACACAACTTGAATGTCTCATTTCGATACCTATCAAACATGACAACCCCCTCGTCCCACAATCTTCTTAAGTCTTCAATCAAGGGACTGAGATAAACATCGATGTCATTTCCTGGCTATCTTAGGCCTCATATCATCATAGACAACATCATGTATTTTCGCTTCATGCACAACCAAGGAGGCAGGTTGTAAATGACTAGTAAAACAAGACACGAATTGTGTTGAGTACTTAAACTGCCATAGGGATTCATTCCATCACTGGAAAATGCAAGCCTAAGATTTATTGGTTCTTCGCCGAATTCTGGATACAAACAGTTAATCTTATTCCACTGGGAGGAATCAGCCAAATGGCAGAGCATCCCATCACAGTTTCTCCCAACTGCATGTCATGTAAAGTCTTTTGCGTCATCTCTGTTAACAAAAAGACCCTTAAACCTTGGAATGATCAAAAGATACCACAACACCTTCACTGGGAGGCCTTTCTTTGTGCTTTCATCACTGCTACAATCGTCATCATCCTTCACTTTGTACCGTGATACCCCACACCTAGGGCATTTTCGCATTTCTTCAAATTCATTTATGTACAATATGCAATCATTAGGGCAGACATGTATTTTTTGATACTCGATACCCATCAGACACAATATCTTCTTCGCCTGATAGTAACTTACTGGCAACGTGTTTTCATCTAGAAGCATCTCCTGAACTACCTAAAGTAGTGAAGTGAAGCTTTTGTCACTCCACCCATACCTAGCCTTGACATTAACTAGACTTAACACTATTAACAACACCGTCAAAGTCTTATTGCACCCTGGATGCAATGGCTTCTTCGAATCACTTTCCAATGTATCATACATAGGGGCATGTGCTTGCTGAAAAGACTCATGTCCGAGATCACGAATCATATCCTTTAATCAATCTCTGATGTCTACATCAAGCGGTCCAGTTTGTGACCCGCTCTACATGTCTGTCAATTCACCATGTCATATCCATGTGGTATAATTCTTCTTAATCCCATCACATAGAAGATGTTCTCGTATGTCATCTAGTGCTTTCCATCTCCCCTTCAGACAATTTATACAATGATAGAAATATTTTCCATCTCCATCCGGTTGACTTCTTTTGAAGGAAAATTCCAAAAAATGTTCAACGCCTTCCTCATACGCAACGCTCATGTGACTTGCATTCATCAAACTTCGATCTATCTAATTAATAACTCTGTGATATTCACAAAATTATTCCATGCATGAAAATCTCAATTTTTTCATTCAAGGTGTGGCCCTATCCTATTCTGGAAGACATTTTTTATAGTAGATTCATGTGTAATGGTTAAGTCTCTTTTCTAAACTTTGACGAAATTTCAGCAGCATTTCGCTTTGATATATAACTACACGACATGAAATGGTGACATGAGTTCCACCACTGTCAAGTATGCACCCGAAGAAAAAAGTGAAATGCATTGTACCGAAATTTCATCAAATTTAAGAAAAGAAACTCAACCTGTACATATGAATATACTATAAAAAAATGAGTCTTCCTAAACTATCCAAACAGACAATTCAAGAATCAATACAACGATTATTCCAAACTGTCCAGAAGAATCATTGTATTGAATCTCAAACGGGAAACCAAGGTTCACTCATAATGAACATAAGTTCTATATAAAACATTAATCATATAAAACAAGTTATAACAAAATTCGTAAAAAAATGCATCAACAGTTTATTAAAGACATTTATACATGTGAAGATGGTCACTAACAATCTCCTACAAAGAATCTCATGATGAACAGTGTGAGCAAGAGGGACGAAAGGCTGAGAGTGAGAAATAAGAAAGTTTGTAATTTTTATATAAAAAGCATTTTATTGTAAATTTTAGTTGATGTTAGTAATTTTCCTTTATCTTGAAATAAGAAAGTTTTTTTACCAGTTTTGATTATTACTATAAATAAATAAATGTTAAATAAAACTAGAAAAAAATCAAATAAAACTCATAATGATCAAGAATGTTGTTGTTCATGCACATAGCAAAGTGAAAGGGCATCTAACTAATAAGCACATGCAAAGGATATCTCTAGAATATTTTCATTATTAGAACTTTGGGTCGAGATCCTTTTTGGGTTTGTGGACTTTCAAGTAAGCGTTTCACACTTTCTTGTATATATTATTATTCCCAGAGTTTGTGTGTGAGGCAGCAGCACACACAAAGAACAAAACCATGTTACTGTCGCAAGGTATGGTGCCCAAAGAATATAATGAAGAGGGGAATCAACAAGTGAACAAAGTAAGGGATGTAAAATTAATTTTATTTTTCCTCTCTCATTACTATCTCCTATCTTCATAAGGATCCCACCATGGACAATGATCATTCCTACCTCTACTTGCATCAGCAACACATATAACAAGAACTAGCAGTAAGGTATATTAATCATTTTCTTGTTCAGCCAATAACTAACTCCAATTGTAGAAATATTGATATCAGTGATTTGATAAACTGATATCTCACAGGCCCTCTCTCTCTCACACACACTGGTGCACTCACACAAACACAAACACACAAATTTACTGGGGGCGAAAACTCTCTTAATATTATTGATAATAGTCTGCCAAAGCCACACAGAACTCTTTACATAATGTGCTATTTATAAGCAACAAAACCCTAAACCTAAAATAATTCAAATTCAAATCTAAACAATATATTTCCTAATATCTTTCTATAATATCTCTTTTCATATCTTATCTTTCCTCATATCTTATCTATCCATATTACTCCTTTTAAAATTCAAACTACATAAAACAATATTTATTTAAATGTTTATCCTAACAAAATCCCCCCATAAACTTTAAATATTTCTTCCATCTCTCATTCCCATCATCTTCTTGCAATTCTCCAGCAGCAGTGTCGGTAGTGGCTTTGTGAATATATCTCCGACTTGTTCTCGGCTCGTCACATAACTCAACTCCACCTTCTTCTCTTTTACTTGATCTCGGATGAAATGAAACCTGATATCAATATGCTTGCTTCTCTCGTGATTAACCGGGTTCTTTGCTAACTCAATTGCCGACTTGTTATCTACTCGGATCTCGGTCGTACCGACTTGAACTTGCTCCAGCTTCTCCAACAAATTCCTCAATCATACTGCATGACACACACACCAGGATGCTGCAACGTACTCGGCTTCACATGTTGACAAAGTCACAATTGGTTCCTTCTTTGACATCCAGGCAAAAGTTGTGTTTCCCATGAAGAATACATAGCCAGCCGTGCTCTTCCTATCGTCCACGTCTCCACACCAATCACTGTCCGAGTAACCCTTCAATCTGTAATTTTCCGACTTCGAATAGTAAAGTCCTTGTGTGATCGTCCCTTGAATGTACCTTAGAATCCTTTTAGCCGCCTTCCAATGAGAATAGCTCGGCTCTTCCATGAACCGACTTACAATTCCAACACTTAAACACAAGTCTGGCCTCGTACACGTCAAGTATCTCAAGCATCCGACCAAACTTCTATAGTTTCTCGGATCAACTCGTTCTCCTCCATCATACTTTGAAAGTTTTGTACCGAGTTCCATAGGTGTTGAAACCGGGTTACATTCCGCCATCTTAAATCTTTTCAATATTCCCTTCGCATAACTCTCCTGAGAGACAAAAATTCCATCTTCGTCCCGTCTGACTTCCAATCCGAGAAAATATCTCATCAAACCGAGATCAGTCATCTCAAACTCTCTCGACATCTTCTTCTTGAACTCTCGTGCCATTGCTTCACTGTTCCCCATGAAAATCAGGTCGTCAACATATAAAGCTACAATCAATAAATCATCACCTTTCTTCTTAACATAAATGGCATGCTCATAGGGACATTGTTCAAAGCCGTCCTCCTTGAAATATGCATCAATGCGGGTATTCCAGGCTCTCGGTGCCTGCTTCAAACCGTACAAAGCCTTCTTCAATCTCAACACTTTCTTTTCTTCTCCGCCCTTCAAGTATCCCGGTGGTTGTTCGAGATACACCTCTTCTTCAAGTACACCATTCAGAAATGCCGACTTGACATCCATCTGGTAAATCGGCCACCCAAACTGAGCCGCTTACGAGATCAACAATCTGATTGTCTCCATTCTGGCAACAGGTGCGAACACTTCATCATAGTCTACTCCTGCCTTTTGCGAATACCCCTTAGCTACCAGCCGGGCTTTATATCGCTCTATCTCTCCATCAGCATTCATTTTCTTCTTATACACCCATTTGACTCCAATGGGCCGACTTCCTTTTGGCAGCTCGGTCAACTCCCAAGTATCATTCTGCTTAATAGCCTTGATCTCTTCATCCATGGCACTTTGCCACTTCTCATCTCGGATTGCTTCTTCAAATCTTATTTCTTCAGAGTCTGTCAACAAACAAACAAGATGGGCTTCGTTTGTTGACTCGTACAAATCCTGCAAACTCCTCATCCGGGGTCGTGTCATCTCGTCTTCATCATCTGTCTCGCTCCTTGCCAGGATCCAACTCGGTGATCCGTCTTCCTTCTCGTCTTGTATAACCATCTTTCCGGGATCTGATTTGATCTCGGATGGACTGCTCCAATTCCACTCATCGTCTTCATTCACTTTCACATCTCGGGTTATCATTACCGTCTTGGTGCCGGGATCTAACAGCTTGTATCCCTTTGTCTTCTCGTCATATCCAATGAAGATAAACTTCCTGCTCTTGTCTTCTAACTTGCTTCTTTGCTGATCACGAATGTGTGCATAGGCCACACTCCTGAAAACTCTCAAATGGCCCACCGATGGCTTTTGGGCCGTCCATAATTCCTGTGGGGTCTTTCCATTCAATATGGAATGCGAACAGCGGTTCTGTACATATACAGCACACAGAACAGCCTCCCCCCAAAACTCCTTTAGCATTCTCTACGTCTTCAACATTGATCTCACCATGTCAAGAATGGTTCGATTCTTCCTCTCTGCTACTCCATTTTGTTGTGGTGAGTATGGTGCCGTCAAGAACCTTTTGATGCCATACTCCTCGCAATATCTTCTAAATGCATTCGACGTATACTCTCCACCTCGGTCAGAACGTATCGACTTGATCCTCCTTCCAGTTGCATTCTCAATCATTATTTTAAAACTCTTGAACACTTCAAACACTTTGGATTTTTCTTCCAGCAAATACACCCAAGTTTTACGACTGAAATCATCTATGAATGTAACAAAATACCTCTTTCCACTGAAGGACCCGGGAGTAATGGGTCCACACACATCGGTATGTATCAACTCTAGTGGTCGCCGTGCTCGGTATCTGGCCGACCTCTAAAATGGACTCCTTGCGTGTTTGCTCAGCACACAATCTTCACAAAATCTCTTCTCACAGTTCATTCTTGGCAATCCGTCCACCATATTCTTATTCACCATCTCGGCTAGGCCTCCAAAGTGAAGGTGCCCAAACCGACGATGCCACAAGGATGCTTCATCATTCATCTCGGCTTGTAAACAGCCGACCTCCACACTTCTCAGGATTAACTTGAACATTCTATTCTTCTCCATCTGCACTCGGGCTATCAGTCGTCCTTGCTTTTCTTTCAAGAGGAGAACTCGGTCTGTCATGATAACCGAGTAACCTTTCTCCATCAGTTGTCCCACGCTCAGAATATTACTTTTGAGTTCTGGCACGTAATACACATCTTGAATACGTCCAACTCGTCCATCTTTCTGCAAGAAACTAATCGTACCTCAGCCTTTCACACCGACCTTTGAAGCGTCTCCAAAAGAAACATGTCCGGCTTCTATTTCTCTCAAACTACTGAACAAATACTTGTACCCACACATATGATTGCTTGCACCAGTGTCTATAAACCACTCCATCTCGGATGTCTGGTTAGCTACACCTCCAGCCATCATCAAAAGTCCTCCATCTTTTACTTCTCCTGCAACATAATTTGTAGTTTCATTCGTTCTTCTCTCGACTCGGCTGTCCTTCGCAAAATGACCAACTCGGCCACAGTTGTGACACTTGTCCGAGTTGCAATCTCTCGAATAGTGTCCGTACTTCCCACATTTAAAACATTCTACATTTGAATGTCGGCCTCTTCCACGTCCTCGGCCTCCTCGCCAATTTTGCTGACTTGATTCAGCCTGCTCTTTATTCCATCCTTCTTGACCTCGGCCTCTACCAACTCGATCATATCCACGTCCACCTCGGCCACGTCCTCTACCTCGGAAATTTTGAGAATAGAGCGCCTTCTCGTCCTTGATTGAAACTTTTGTCTAGAGTGCTTGCTCCAGTGATTCTTCTTTCTTCTTTTTCTTCCTCTGTTCATGCGCCTCCAATGAACCCGCAAGTTCGTCAACAGTGAACGTTGCAAGATCCTTTGACTCTTCAATCGCATATACAACATTCTCGAAGTCATCAGTGAGAGACCTCAGAATTTTCTCCACCACTCTGGCATCGAGCAGCATCTCTCCGTATCTCTTTAATTGATTCACCACGGTCTGAATCCGAGTAACAAAGTCGGATACACTTTCTCCTTCCTTCATCTTCATAGCTTCCAACTCTCCACGGAGAGTTTGAAGTCTGACTTGCCTGACTCGATCAGCTCCCTTGTAGACATTTGCAAGAATGTCCCACGCCTCCTTTGACGTTGTTGCGCCGGCAATCTTCTCAAATCCAGAATCATCAACTGCCCGGAGTATCATATACAACGCGCCTTTGTCTTTCAATCGCATCTCTTTCAACGTTTTGTTCTGCGCCGCCGTGTATCCTGTCGTGGATTGTGGTTCTTCGAAACCATCATGGACAACCTCCCAACTATCATTAGCTCCCAACAGAGCCTTCATCTGGATACTCCAGTTCTCATAATTAGCCTTTGTAAGGCGGGGTAATGGCAGACTACTACTCGGACCACTCTCCATTCTCTCTAGCTCTGATACCAATTTGATATCAGTGATTTGATAAACTGATATCTCACAGGCCCTCTTTCTCTCACACACACTGGTGCACTCACACAAACACAAACACACAAATTTACTGGGGGCGAAAACTCTCTTAATATTATTGATAATAGTCTGCCAAAGCCACACAGAACTCTTTATATAATGTGCAATTTATAAGCAACAAAACCCTAAACCTAAAACAATTCAAATTCAAATCTAAACAATATCTTTCCTAATATCTTTCTATAATATCTCTTTTCATATCTTATCTTTCCTCATATCTTATCTATCCATATTACTCCTTTTAAAATTCAAACTACATAAAACAATATTTATTTAAATGTTTATCCTAACAAATACATGTCTAAACTATTTAAAGCCCATATGAGTGGGGTACAATGACAGACAACAAAATATATTATACAGCATATGCTGATGATGTTTCTATTGCGACCATGCAGAATTATTATTACCAACATAACCTAAAAAATTGAGAAAATATCATAAGCGATGTCAATTTTTTAAAATTTTGTGATAATTGAAATTGTAACACAACCTGCACTACACTCTGTCCCAAGTCACCAAAGTCAAACCAACAACTACCAGCATAGCACTCCATTGATTTCAACCGCGCTACTTCATCATCTTCCATAAAAGATCAACTGAATATATGTAGCTTTGCACAACTGTATAAGGTCCCAGGCTTCTGTTATTCTATTTACATATAATTAATAATTTCATTCACCATATTTTCTGGATATATGTAGCTTTGCACAACTGTATAAGGTCCCAGGCATTGTATCAAATTAATCTCATAAATAATAACAAATAAAGGTGGTTGGGGAATTCATTTTCCCATTTCAACAACCCTAACTCGAATACAAACCAAAAACAATCAACAAAATTGTAATCTTCGTAAGTAGAACAATAACAGAAAATAAAACTAAGAAGCCACAAAAGTTTTAAGTTCTTTAAGGAAAAAAACACAAGAAGAAGAATCCTAGGACATAAACGGGAGGAGGAATGCTAACCTTGTGGGAGCTGTTGATAGTTGCGAGCGAGAGAACCACCACCAAGAACGACACCAAGCAGGAGACCGAGAGCGACACTACTGAGAAGGACACCAAGAGTGGAAGCTCCGTGAGAGTGAGCCCGACACAGACAGTGAAAAAGATAAAGCGTGAGGTCCACAGTTTGGGCTAATGCATCCCATACATTACCTTAAAATGCTACTAACCTGGGATTGAGAGATGATGATTTGAAGTCGCGAGCTATACTTTGAGTGTGAGTGAGAGTGAGGTAGCAGCAAAAGCGTGAGAGAACGAGTAGTGAAGGGTGAGAGTGAGAGTAGCAGGAAAATCGCAAGATTGAGAGTCAGAGTGAGACTGAGAGTGAGAGATAGGCGCGAGAGTTAAGGGTGTTTAATTTGGGGGCCAGATTTTATAATAACAACAACAACATCGGTCTTCAATGAAAAACCGATGTTGACTATCTCTTGAATAACATTGATTTTAACAAAATTGATGTTAATGTGTTCCTGTTAACATTGATTTTCTTAAAAATCTTAAAAATCGATATTAACGTATTCCTGTTGACATTAATTTTCTTAAAAACCTTATAAGCCGATGTTAACCAAATCCTGTTAATTACGAATTTGTCACCGTCTTTATGTTAACATCAGTTTCTGATAAAATCAATTTTAACTTAGCGATGTTAAAACTAATTTTTCTAGTAGTGATGATTGTTTTAAACTTTGCAAACCATACTAAAACTAGCAGTTGAAAGAAATGAGCAAAATTCTATTCTAATCAAGATTATTTTTTGATAGACATGACATATAACACATCAAGGGGGCATATTATACATACCCTTGTCTAAAGACACCATGCTCAATTGTTCATACATATACGTACCCAAAGGAAAAACACAACAAAATTAAACACTCTCTCTCAATGATAAAACTCACTGGGTAATCGCGGACTCAGAACAATTTGCAAAGGATTCATCTTAGGCAGGGTGATGCCCAACCCTTCTTCCAAATCAACAGGTTCATCCATTGGCATGTGCAAGTCAAACCCTTGGAGCAACCGAGCAAGTGTCATGAGACACACTTGTGTGGCAAAAGTGGATCCAGGGCAAGCCCTTCTCCCTGACCCAAAAGGCAAGTACTCAAAATGGTGACCCTCATCAAGTTCTCCATTCTCACAAATAAACCTCTCGGGTGAAAACTTCTCGGGCTCTGACCAAAGACTAGGGTCTCTGTGGAGTTTCCACACGTTTGCAAACACACGTGTGCCTTTTGGCACGTGATAGCCTTGAATGTTGCAATCTTCTCTTGCCTCGTGCGGTACCAATACTGGCCCCGGTGGGTATAGTCTTAAAGTTTCTTTGACAATTGCTTGCAAGTAAATTAGGTTTTTGATGTCACGTGCTTCCACCCTTCTTCTGTCCCTACCCACTTGATGGTCAATCTCCTCTTGTGCACGCTTCAAAGCGTGCGGGTTCTTCATCAACATGGCTAGTGTCCATGTCATTGTCGTGGATGTTGTGTCTGATCCCGCTAGCATAAGATTCTAATTAAAAATGCGAGCTGACTTGGTCAATCGTAATAATAAAAATAATTTATATCAACTCAACGTACAATAACAGTCACAAGAGAGACAAAACTATTCTTACTTAATTCCTACACCTTAAAATCATTTGGTCTTTGGATATCGAAACGGAGTTATCCTTGATGCTTTTAAAAAAGGCTTTCACTTGTTTTAGAACAATGTGAACATATATGATCTCAACCTCAAAAAGAATGTGAACATTTATATATGATCTCGTATAAAACATCTAAATCTGTCATCATTAACAAAATTTTAGTTGACACATAAAAAAACAAAATTTTAGACCCTATTATTAATCCAAAAATAAATTAAAAACATACTATCTAACACATTCTTTTTAATACTTTTTTTATTGGTTCAAATTTATGTCTCATGTCATATTGGTTAAAATTTATACGTCTCATGTCATATTTAATCAACTTTTAGATAAGAAACACACTTCAATTTATATGTATAGCTATGTAACAAAATCAGAAAGTAGTTGAAAATTAACATGGGATGAATTATTCTAAATTATAAAAATGGCACAACTACGAAATAAATTGTGTATGTTGGTAAATTATGGGGGAGTGGAATTGGTCTCTTCAAAAGTTAGGTATCATATTTAAATTTTTTGATAAAAAAATATGATTAGAAAAAAATTCCGACTAAAGGTGATTATGTTAAATTTTTAATAAAAATTAATCATTAATAAAATTGATAAATATTTTTCACTGGAGTCATAGTAAAAAAAATATAAATAAAACACTCATGAATATAATCCTCTCT
>QARZ01040710.1:60946-77179 GCA_013407115.1 Glycine latifolia | reverse complement strand
CAAATATTTAAGGGATTCATGATCACTATGTATCACAAATTCCTTAGGTAAAAGATAATGTTGCCAAGTTTGCAAGACTCTAACAAGTGCATACAATTCTTTGTCATAAGTGGAATAGTTCAAACATGCACCCTTCAATTTCTCACTAAAATAAGCAATAGGATGTTTATCTTGAATTAAACCCCCCCCCCAATGCCTACATTAGATGCATCACATTCCAATTCAAAAGAAACATTAAAATTAGGCAATGCAAGAATGGGTGCATGAGACAATTTATCCTTCAATGTTCGGAAAGCAATTTCATACTCTTGCTTCCAAGAGAAGCTCACGGTTTTCCTCATCAATTCATTCAAATGAGAAGCAATGGTGCTAAAATCCTTGAAAAATCTCCTATAAAAGCTTTCCAAACCATGAAAACTTCTAACACTTGTAGGAGTTGGCCACTCCATGATGGCTTTCACTTTCTCTTGATCCACTTGGACTCCTTGAGCACCTACTACAAAACCTAGAAACACAACTTGTGAAGTGCAAAAAGAACATTTATCAATTGCTCCATACAAGGTTTCCTTTCTAAGCACCTCCAAGACACTTTTAACATGCATTAAATGTTCACTCAAATTGGCACTATAAACAATAATGTCATCAAAGTCAACTACCACAAACTTGCCTATAAAGTGTCTAAGCACATGGTTCATAAGTCTCATAAAAGTACTAGGTGCATCAGTCAAACCAAAAGGCATAACTAACCATTCATAAAGCCCAAATTTTGTTTTGAAAGCCGTTTTCCATTCATCCCCTTACCTCATCCTTATTTGATGATAACCACTCTTAAGATCAATTTTAGAGAAAATAGTAGCACCATGCAATTCATCTAAAAGATCATTAAGTCTAGGAATGGGATGTCTATACCTTATGGTGATGTTGATTTCCTTAAAATTCGTACACATCCTCCAAGTTCCCTCCTTTTTAGGCACAAGAATAATAGGCATAGCACATGGGCTCATGCTCTCACGGATCCACCCCTTTTCAAGTAGCTTCCGTACTTGTGCTTGTATCTCTTTTGCTTCCATTGGTGAAGTCTTATAAGCTGGCCTATTAGGGAGTGCACAACCTGGAATCAAATCAATTTGATGCTTTATGCCTCTCAAGGGAGGCAAGCCATTAGGCACCTCTTTTGGAAAAACATCTTGATATTCTTCCAAAAGTGATTGCATAGCTTTGGGCACTTTTTCACCTTCCTTTTCAACATGTAAACAAAGAGAGTTAGGAAGCATATAATAAATAGGTTGCTGTGCCAATAACACTCTCTTAATTTGCTTTTCACTCAAGAACAAGCTCTCTTTAATCTCATGAATTTTTTTGTTATCATTTTCTTTTTCCTTTCCTTTTTTGTCACTATTTGTTTTTTGGCATCTCACTTTTTTTCTCTTTTTTAAGTGCAGTATTTTTTTTCAACTACTCAATTCTCTTTTCTTTCATCTTTATTTGATCCTCACACACTTGTCTAGGAGTCAAAGGCCTCAAAATAATTTTCTTGCCTAGGTCCTCAAACTCAAAAGTGTTCTCCATGCCATTGTGTATCACTTTTCTATCAAATTGCCATAGTCTACCAAGAAGGATATGACCAGCCTCCATTGGAACAATATCACAAAGAACATTATCATGATAAGCATTAATAGAAAAAGGAATGAGCACTTGAGAATTTACCACCACTTCTCCACTTTCACTAAGCCATTGTAGCTTGTATGGCTTTGTGGTTGGCAAGTGTAATTTCTCCACAAGTCTTGTACTAGCAACATTGGTATAGCTCCCACCATCAATGATAAGTGAGCATAACTTGTCTTTAACCAAACATCTTGTGTGAAAAATATTTTCTCTTTGACTTTCCTCTTTTTCTAGGCAAAAATTGCTCAACATTCTCCTTACCATCAAGAGATCTCCCTCTTCAGCCTCTACTAGTGTGAGTTCCTTTTCTTCTTCACTTGAAGAACTATTTGAGTCACTTGAAGACTCACTCCTTATGCCTCCATCCTCAAGCAAAATCATAGTCCTCTTGTTAGGACATTGAGAAGCAATGTGACCCTTGCCAAGACACTTAAAACACTTGATATTGCTTGATCTTCTTGGAGTTGGCTCCACAATTTTTTTGCTTGATCTTCCCACCTTTTTTTCTTTATTTTTCTCATGAGAAACCTCCATTTTAGGCTTGTCCTTCCAGCTGGAAGTTGCATCCCCATTTAAGAATTTGGAAGCTTTCTTCCTCTTTAACTGTTGTTCCACCCTTTGAGCTTTATGGACTAGCTCCTCAATTGTTACATATGAATGTAGCTCCATCACATCTTGAATTTCTTTATTCAAGCCATGAAGGAACCTAGCCATTGTTGCTTCTAGAACCTCCACAATTTCAGTCCTTATCATCATCAATTCCATTTCCTTATAATATTCATCTACACTCTTGTAACCTTGGAAATGTATTTGAAGCTTGTTATGACTTCTCTTGCATAATAAGTTGGAACAAATCTTCCTCTCAAGCATGCCTTCAAGTCATCCCAAGAATTTACTCTTTGTCTCCTCATCCTCCCTATATCCACTTGAATTTGGTTCCACCATGTCAAAGCATAACCACCAAACTCCAAAGTTGCTAGAGTAACTTTCCTTTCTTCCTCAAAATGTTGGCATGAGAAAATTTGTTCTACTTTCATCTCCCACTCAAAATACTCTTCCGGATCATTATTGCCAAGGAATTTTGGAATTTTTATTTTCACTCCATTCAATCCTCCATTCCTCCCTTCTCTCTCTTCTCTTCTCACCCTCAAATCTTCATTATCTCTATTTTGCCTCCTAGGATTATGTCTCCTATGATTTTCTCTTCTTCCATTATTTTCTCTCCAATCCTCCCTCTCACTCCTCTCATCATAATAATTTACTCCATGAGATGAAGCATACTCACTCAACCTCCTACTATTATGAGCCTTTCTATACACATTTTCTATTGGATGACTCCTTCTTTGGGTCTCCCTTTGTATCCCCTCAATTTTGGCATCCATTTCAGTTTTCAAGTCTTTTATTTGTTTTGTCATAACTTTCATCAACCTAGAGGTCCTAGGTGACAAAGCCTCTCCTCCACTTGAACTCATCTTTCAAAAAAAATGGTTAGCAAAACACAAGTATATAAAGAAATTCTCACCACTCACTCGTGTTTGCACACTTAATCTAGGGTCTTTCTATAATGTTCTCTCTTGCCTTTTTCCACTCTTATTCCTTTCTATAGTTCTTAAAAAAAAACTTCTAATCAAATCAAGCCTATTCACTATAGTGAAATAGGAAATGATTCTAGGCTAGACTCAAGAGTCCAAAGAACAAGAAAATTCTAAGACAAAACCTTGGATATTTGA
This sequence comes from Glycine latifolia, assembly GCA_013407115.1. Taxonomy (NCBI): domain Eukaryota; kingdom Viridiplantae; phylum Streptophyta; class Magnoliopsida; order Fabales; family Fabaceae; genus Glycine; species Glycine latifolia. The sequence goes on along the minus strand of QARZ01040710.1, from coordinate 73,784 downwards.
AGAGACAAGCAACAAAGCAAAATTTAGAAAAGCACAACTCAACTTGGAATTTAATGAGACAACTCAAGGAATATTATGGCTGTACCAAACTTCACAAGGAGGATATGCCAAGTAAATTCAATTGCTAGAAGCCAAATTTCAACAAATTTGCATGTTATACAAGTTCACTTGATTTTGTTGTTCAAAGGAAATTTTGGAACTTGTAATTTTGTAATTTGCTTCTAAATTCTATTTTTCTTTCACTTTTTTCAGCCACTAATCAATAATGTCTTTGGCTGTACACTTGATGTATTTTTCTTTTGCTTTTGGATTGTTTCTTTCACAATTTTTTTTTTCAGCTTTTGTTTTTCTTTTGAACAAGTTCAAAAATCCTTAAAGAAATTCAATGAATCACTAAAATATGATGTATAACAATTGTAAAATTTGCTTCTAACAACTCAATTCAGTTTAGGCATGAGAGTAGAATCAAAACAAGTGGTTATACAACACACAAACAACACTAACAAAAGTTGACAAGAATCAAAGCTAGAAAATCAGAAAAATATCAAGAACACATGAAGAACATGAAGAACATAAGAACAAGAATTCACATAGAACTTGAAGAAAACACTAAGGTTTTGTGGCTGAACACAAAACAAGCCCACACCACCAAGAATCAAAGGAAAACAACAAGAAACAAGGAATTGAAATGGATTTTCGTTTTTGGAATTAATGCAAAATTTTACCTTTGAAGAAATCTAAAACTGAACTTGAAGAAGAATTCTACAAGGATTAGGCTGTAGATACCACATGATGTAAACAACTGAACTCATAGCTATTAAGTTTTCCCAAATTTACCTTGCAATAGAACCCAAGCTTCAAGCAAACCTCAAGAACACATAAGCTTCCAGCACTCCTTGAATTGGGGTTGTTTTAGAAGTTTTAATTGCAGAAAATGGAAGATGGAAGATGGAAGAAAGGTTAGGGATGAAGATGAAGACACCATGGAGAAGCTCTTCAATAAGTCTAGAAAGAATCACCACAATAGCATGGGAAGCCATTAATAAGACTCAAGAAGTTCTTGAACAAGAACAAGAGAGAAACTCTCACAACAATTTTCAGAAATTGTATCAATGAACCAAAGTTAGTTACATTCAGTTTTGGCACCTTATATAGGACACGAAATTACAAGCTAAATACAACTAAAATGTAATGAAAATACAAGTGAAATGAACCCTAAATGAAGCTTGAAGTGCAATCTTTCTGTAAGTGACCTTTGGCTTCCAAAACATGTGCAGTTGCAATCTCAGACTGGAATAATCGATTAATTCACTCTTGTAATCGATTAAAGCAGTCAGGGACTGAAATAATTGATTACACTAGCCATTTAATCGATTAAAGTAGTAAGGCCTTGGTTCTTGTTAGCAACTGAAATGTTGTAATCAATTACAAGACCAAAATAATCGATTAAAACAGTGACAACCTATTTACAAGTGTTTGATGAATTTCTTCTAACAAGTGCTGGAATTTATTGAATTAAATTGGATTTGAGACATCAAAATCCAGCTCTTGTCATCCTTGATTTGGTGTGCAACTTCATGCTTGCCCAAGTTAGCTTGAATATGGTCATGAAGTGCTTGAGTCCTGGCTCTTGTCATTGGTCCTTTGAAGCTCACCAAAGGAAGTGCTTCAAGCTCTCCTTCTAGACCTTTGGCTTGTCTTGGACCTCCGTCACCTTGGGCCATGAATCCTAGTAAGTCAAGGAGTTGACTTGACCAAAATAAGTTTTGGGCAAATTCGAAATTTGAATTTGAAATTTGAATTTTTAAATTTGAAAATTTGAATTTTGAATTCAAATTCAAATTCAAATTATAAACTTTGAAATTACATTTGAGTTTAAATTTGAAATTTGAAATTTGAATTTGAATTTTAAAATCTATGAGTTCAAGTTGTTGAGGATAATTTAAATTATCTAAATAAATTATCCAATAAAGATTGGATGAAGATTCTCTCGACAACATTGGTTGTTGAGGATAATTTAGATTATCTAATAAAGATTGGATGAAGATTCTCTCAACAACATTATCATTTGAAGTCAGAATTCAAAATGAGTTTTGTTGCAACAAACTTTGGAGGGATGAGAGAGAGAATGAGAAGATCTTGATAGATTATTTTTCAAATTTTTTGCAATAAATGGATAGGATCCATTCACTTGAATTTTGAATTCAAGTATTGCAAGAGTGGAACAAACTCAAGGATGTCCTAGTAACATCTTGAGTTTTGAAATTCCCAACAAATTGGGGCTGATTTGGAGTGAGAGGATCATGCAATGCAACAACCATATCTCATCTTAAATAGACATCTATGTGGGGAGGATTTGACATCAGAAATTTTCACCCCTCCTCTCTTGGTTCTGAACTAAGTTCTAGCCTTTCCTCTCCCTCATCTTCTCTCCTCTTTTGCTGCACCTTCACCTGACCTGAAGGCACCATTATAGTCTTGTTAAAGAAACCAAATACTTGAAAGCCTCACACCTTGCATGTGCCTAGAGCCACCAAGGAGAAGAAGGAATCAAGGAGAAGAAGTTCTCGCTTGCAAGAAAGAGATAACCATGTGGATCACCATTGGAGGGCGTCATCCTCTTTGAGCCTTCAAGTGATAAAGGTATTTCTAAAATCCCAACATGTTTCAATGAGTAATTCCTAAGCACACATACATGAGGTGCATAGATGGTCTATGTTTCTGCATCAAAAAAATTTTGTTTTTGCCCTCATGTGAGCACAAAACGGTTGGACCAAGGTGTTGTGGTTTTTGAACTTTCACATGGTATCAGAGCAAGGTTCGTTGCTGCAAACGCGTGGGGTTTTATTAGCAATCGAATTTTCAAAAGCCATTTTGAAATCTTCATCCTTTTGTTGAACAAGATTCTTAATAATTTTTTTTATTCTTTATGAAAGGATTATTTTCTTGTGATTATGTTCAAAGTGATACACCACTTTGTGGAGACAAAAGTGGCGGCCAAGAGGAGTCTTGGGGCTATGGATTTTTTATCAAAGTCTAGTTAGACTAGAAGTGCCAAAGCCATGGTGGTTAAGAACACCTACCATAGCCACCACCTAGATATATCTAAGGCAGCCCCATTACATTTTAAATTTTGAATCTTGATCATGTTTTTAGGTTGATTATCAAATATTGATATTTTAATGAAGATGAATTTGATGGTGGCTCAGAATTTGCAAATTGTTTGTTTTGTTTCCTAACCTTTCTTGTAGGTACATGAAGATATGAATGATCATGGTGTTTTGCATGTATGTTTAAATTTCAATTTTAAATTGTAAAGTTTTTGGTTAAATGGGATTGTATTTGTCCCAAATTTAAATTTTATGTCTTTTATTTTAATTATTTTGGATGTAAAATTTGAATCGATAAAGTTCAAACTTGTTGAACCGTGGAGAGACTAAGGAGAAGGCTCGGCCATGTTGATGGTCTCGAGCGAGTTCGATGAAGTTTTTGATTCGAGGCTTGAAGACGCTTTGGATGGAAAAATGAAAGGCACTATGATCATCCACCGTGTGTTTGATTTTTGAAAATGCATGAATTACATTTTGATTTAAAAATTTCGAATTTGAAATTTAAAACTTTGAATTTTGAAATCGCGGCTAGTATGCATGATTATTAGACACGGTCACTCTACGACTAGTATGCATGATAAGACAAGCCATTTAAAATGAACTATGTGATTGTTAGTATGTCTAATTATGCATGCAAGATAAAATAAAAATTAATTAAATATGAGATCGAAAATGAACCGTCAAATAAAATTATCTAGCATGTTTTGATTGCCTCCCACTGTCAATGGCACTCAAATCCCTTCTACATAGTAGTACTCTCTAGCTCAGCTAAGACCTATCATTCTGTTGGGTGACGGTGTTATTTGAAGTGTACGACACTTAGGATGATGGTTTGTGTTAGAATAGGTGTATAGGCTGCAGGCTCAGCCGGGTCTATGCATCTAGGGAAATGTTGCAAGGTTGTTACATAGTGATGTGACACTAAGTGGCAAAGAGTAGTCAACCTGATGATCTAAGAGAATATATAGAGATGTTGTTGATAAGATCAACCCACTAGATAAGTTAGTTTTGCAAGCACAGCCGAAGACTAATGAACCTAGTGGTTCTCTTAGCCCACTACGGATATCCTTATGAAGGATAACTCTGAATAAATCACCGAGGGTCATTGATTTTAGAGAAAATAGTGGGAGGGCCATATACGTTTAAAAGTCTCCATATTTGGTTATTAAATATCGTGAAATACTTATGTATGTTTATTTTATTTTCAGCAATTGAGTTATGACCGAAAATTTTAATTTACGCTCAATTCTGGATGCTAACAAGTTAACTGGTCCAAACTTCATGAATTGGTATCGGAATGTAAAATAGTTTTACGTTCTGAAAAGATAGCGTATGTTCTGGATTCTCCTATTCCTATTGCCCCTGCTCAAGGACAAGATGGGTATACCGAGTATGACCGGGAAGCCCATAGACAGCACCTAGCGGACAATAAACAGGAAGTATGCATATTGCTTGCATCTATGTCTACGGAGCTTCAGCGTCAGCATGAGCATATGGATGCTCCCTCCATTATCTTGCATTTGCAAGAGCTTTATGATAAGCAAGGGAGGGTTGAGTGTTTTGAAACCTCCAAGGAACTGTTTGGCTACAAGATGGTTGAGGGCACTGTGGTTGGACCACACATCCTCAAGATGATTGGGCTTATAGAGAAACTTGGTTCTCTAGGCTTTATAATGGACCATGAGCTAAGTGTTGACTTAGTCCTGCAGTCCTTGCCACCTTCATTTAACCGCTTTGTGGTCAACTACCATATGAATAAGGTAGAGACAACACTCCTAGAGTTGCTGAGTCTCCTGACCACTGCTGAGGGTGCTGTTAAAAAGAATAGGACCCAAGCCCTTATGGTTGGTGGGCCTAATAAGGCTAAGGGTAAGGGCAAGTATGTAGAGACAGACAAGCTCAAGCCCAAGGGCAAGCCCAAAAAGAAGAAGGGCAAAGGCAAGGATAAAGGAAAAGAGAAGTCTAAGGACAAGGCTAATGTCATATGCTTCCGTTGTCAGAAGGAAGGACATTGGAAGAGGAACTGGCCATTATACCATGCGAGCCTTAAGGAAAGGAAGCATGGTGATGCTTATACCACTGGTATGTTCACTATAGAAATAAAATTTTCAAGTGTTGATTCAGCTACATGGGTATTGGATACTGGTTATGATTCTCATATCTACAATTTGTTGCAAGTACTAAAGAGTCCTAGGAAGATGGGGAAGAATGAGATCAATCTCCGCGTTGGGAATGGAGCAAGAGTTGCTGCACTAGCAATTGGGGATGTGGATCTTATGTTGCCTATGTGTTGGATATAGGGGGAACAAGAAGAAGATGAAGCTAAAGAAGAAGCTTGTGCCTTAGAAGAAAGATTTTAGCTTTTCACATGCCAAGGAAATTGTAATTTGATTAAGTGTATGAGAGGTTAATCTTATGATCCTTGCATTGCATGAACATGCATACATGATTTCAATAAAGCATTAAAGCTATTCATGTTTTCAAAAGAAACTAATTTCTCATGGTTAAGTTTTTGGAAAAACGAAATCTCACTGCTTTAATCGATTACACAACATTTTAATCGATTACAGGCTTCTCGTAATCGATTACATTATATAAAATGAAAATCATGCTTCATTGTCTTAATCGATTACCATGATATTGTAATCGATTACTTAAGTTCATTGTTAAATATGCATGACTGCTTTAATCGATTACCACAATTCGTAATCGATTACACAAGCTTGTGCAAAACTAAACCTGACTACTTTAATCGATTACGACTCGGATTAATCGATTAATTTGCTCGTTGCAGTTCCCAGGTTGTGCTAAGAACATTTTAATCGATTATTTGGCAATTTAATCGATTACATATGATAATTTAATTGATTACTTGCCGCTTTAATCGATTACATTCTGTTATTATAATTTGTTATAAATAGATTGAAGGCTTGTCTAAAAATAGAACTTACATACTTCAATATTTTTTAGCATATACAAGTCTTCTCAAAGTTAGAAAAGATTTTATGAGTTAACAAAGCTCTTATCCCACTTTTTAATCTTCATGGTGTATTGAAAGATTTCTTAGGCAAGATTTTCAAAGAAGTTTTGGAGAGAAAGTTTTGAAATTAATTTCTGCATTTCAACTTTGATTGGTAACTCATATTCATTGGATCATTAGGTTGTCTCTCTCCATTATCTCTTGTTGTAAATTTGTTTTTGTATTCTTGGTATTTTGAAACTATTGTAAAGGATTCTTTAAGCTTTTTCTAGAGTGGGTTTCTCTAGAGGGAAGAGTAGAGAAGGGTTCTCTATGTCTTGATCATCTGGAATCTAATAGGGTTTTAGAGTTCTGTTCTTTATCTAGGGTTGATAAAGAGTGGTTGTTGTAAAGCTTGTAAGAACTGAAATTTTATAATAGTGGAACTCTAATCTAGTGTTGATTAGAAGAACTGGATGTAGCTTCTCTTGAGAAGTGAACCAGTATAAATTCTTGTGTTGGTTTTCTATTCCTTAAACTCTTATTGTTATTTTGATCATTAGTTATTGGTATTGTTTTCATTACTCAACAAGTTCTATTTTTGAAGCAATTGTTTTTGGGCTGAGTGGTTTGATTGATTTGAAGCATTCTTCGTTTAGTTGTGATTAAGATCCTATAACTCTGATTTTCTAAATAATTTTTTAAAAGACCAAGTTTAAACTAATTCACCCCTTCTCTTGGTTATTGTGGGTATTCCTATTATTTTCAATTGGTATCAAGAGCAAGTTCTTGAGTGTTATTCAAGATCACTATCTTTCTTTAAAAAGGAAAATAAATACCACACAAATTACCTTCAAGGAGGGTGCCTCCTTCAGTCGTCCTCTTATGTTTGAAGGAGAGCACTTCAGTTTTTGGAAAAAGAGAATACAAATCTTCATTCAATCAAATGACCTAGGTGCTTAGAATGCAATAGAAAAAGGTCATTTGATTCCTATTAAAATTGTTGGTAATGATATGATTCCCAAAGAATGGGATGAAATGACAGATGTTGAAAAGAGAGTTGTCCAATATGATTTCAAAGCTAAGAACATGATTACTTCTGCACTTTCTTCTGATGAATTCTTTAAAACTGTTAGGTGCAAAGAGAGCATGCCTTAATCAATGAGTATGAAATTTTCAAGATGAACTCCACAGAAAACATATCTCAGCTTCAAACAAGATTCAGTCACATAGTATCTCAGATATGGAGGGGCCGAAAGCCCAACTTGAGTTATCTCAAGGTATGGGCTGTCTAGCTTATGTCAAGACCCTAGCACCTAAAATTTAAGGGGCTAGGAGCACCTTGTGCTACTTTGTAAGTTATCCCAAAGAAACTAAGGGATACTACTTTTACTACCCTGAGGACCAAAGAGTCATTGTGTCCAATGTAACGCCCCGTATGCATCCGGTTCATTAACATTGATTTATGGTCGTTAAGCGCAACAATTATCACAAATAATCAATTTGGAAGCGATAAATAAAATGACATCATCAAACGTCATTAACAACACCCACTGTACATCATATATGGTGAATTCTCATAATATACAAAGTATGTATCAAAACTGTACATATCCCTCTCAGGGTACAAAATCACAGGCATAAAACAAAAGTAGATCCAACATGCTCTCCAACACTATGCCTAAGGTTCTCATAGAACCTATCCCTGCTCGGGCCTCTTGCCCTGGGATCTATCAGCCACTCCCTGAGTATCACCTGCAAAACATAATCCCCAATAGGGGTGAGATAACAATCTCAGTAAACTCAGGGTTCTTGGAGGTCTTTCCTCCCCCTGGTTCACTTCCATGCATATAATATCAAAATTGGCATCACAAACTAGCCATCACAGCTCTCAAGCCATATCACCACATATACATATGTCTCAAGGGTTCATCATCACCCTTTTTATAACATACATCATCATCATTTAGCCATCACACTATTAAACACATCACATGTACATGGCATATATATATATATATATCATTTATCAATGCCTGAGGAAGCTACATCCATCTATGTGGGCACTTTTCTCATCAGGACTTTCTATCCTTGCCTGAGGAAGCTACATCCATCTATATGGGCACATCTCTCATCAGGACTCTCTATCATTTGCCTGAGGAAGCTACATCCATCTATATGGGCACATTTCTCATCAGGACTTACTCAAACATGTATATTATATTCTATTCTGCTGGCCAGAGAAATCTCATCAATCAACACACATCGCCTCAATCCATGTATATCAAGTACATGTTTTCAATCAAAATAGTAACACATAATTTCAATATACATGCATCAATTCATACAATAACCATCACTCCCTCTGGAGTATGGTGGAACACAATCAAGGGGAAACACTCCCAAGAACAAAGGGCTTACCTGCTCTCAATGCTACACCGGCTCTCCCGACTTCGTGGTCACAACCACCAGCAATATCTATATCACGCCCTACACAAGGCATACAAACAATCAATCAATAACGGTCCTTAACCGTTAGAATAAAAGGAAACGCTATTCCTTTCCATTAAAACCTTCTCTGTTCTCTATCTTAGGGTTATCAGAGCTAGCCACCTTATAGGCGATTCACAGACCCTCAGCAGGATCTACCTCAGCCTAACCAAGGTACTAAAGTCCCTCTAAGACTCTGCATACAATGGTTCAAAGCATACAATTGCTCAACCCCTCTATATCTCAAGAATAACCAATTCATTTAAAACAATCACTTCAACATATAATCACCTTCTATACAGTCCTCTGAACACTTTTAGTAAAAACACATATGCTCATACATGTCATGATACCCTCCATTTAACCAACATTCTTCCTACTCATACATATCTCAGAGTCAAAACCAAACTTCATCAATAGTTATGATTCAAAGCTCAGTATTCATCAGAACAACCTCCTGAGCATACTTTTCTAAAGAACCCAAGCCTAATTCCAGCCCTAACTCAATTGGGTCACTATTCATCCCAAGAACCATTTCACAATTCAATCGGTAAAACTTGAGTTTCTTGCCTCTAAACAGTTGAGGAAGACCGGAGGATCACTTCTCCAAGCTTTAGCATCCTTGAATTGCCTTCTTTCCCTTCCAAACTCAGTTTTACAAAGTTCCCTAGAGAACGGGATTTCTCCGATTGATGGTTCTCTCGAGAAACTGAAGCTGGAATCTAGCTCATAGAGGAGTTCTAATCAACTTTCTAGTTGGGTAGGAAGTGTTTAGATGAAGAATGGAGAAGATATGAAGCTTCTCTGGTCGTTAATGGCGGAATGAAGCTCGAGGAAGAAGAAGAACTGATTTTCCTCCCCCAAAACGTTCAAATGACCCTTTTATAGGGTCCTGCCCGCGTTCCCACGCTAATGGCGCCACACCCCACGCTAATCGTGCCAAGAATTCAAAATGAAGGGTCTCATGGAGCATTCTGGCGCTAATCGCGCCATATATTTGAATCTGGGGGTCTCTAGGGCCATTCTGGCGCTAACAGCGCCATAACTGGCACTAATTGCGCCATATAGTCGAGTCATAGCGCTAATGGCCCCGCTCCTGGTGCTAATCGCGCCAAATAAAATAATAATATTTTTTTTTATAAATCATGGTTATTATATCCAAGAATGCTACTTTTCTTGAGGAGGATCTACTTTCTCAAGAAGATAGTGGGAGTAAGGTAGAACTTGAAGAAATTCAAGACCTACGAGTACAGATAGCGAAGTCTAAGTCTGTTGATCAGGCGATGCCTCAACTAGAAGCAATAGACACTCAGCCCTGTAGGAGTACTAGGGTCAGTCATCCACCTGAGATGTACGGATTTGTGATTGAGAATCAACAGACCGTTGAGGATGTGTTGCGAACTCGGCAAGTGTACCGTTTGTCAAGTAATAAAGTGAGTAAGTAAAGTATTGTCTCCAAAGGGATTGAATGCAATCTTATGTCAACTTAACGTCTTAGAAATTGGAAGACAAATAATAAGTTGAGAGAATTTGTTGAGTTGTGTTCAAGTAGCGTAAATGAAATGACAGAAATTTAACAAGATTGTAAACGAATATTAGTTTGATTTTACCGCAGTGTTGAGAGATAATTGTAGTTAAGTGCAATCCCCTATGATTCCTTCCTTCTATATTTCAATTGATTAATAAATCAAGTCAGGGGGAGCAAATCCAATGAAAATAAATGATTAATGCAAGCTTAACACTTACCACTTGCTCTTGGCAAAGAGGCTGATTTGATTTCCAGGTTAACAAAGTTCAAGACTTTCATATTGCTCATCCTCAAAGCAATTCCAACTCAAGCAAATGGTCAATCAATATTTGGCATGTTCAAAGCCAAAAAGGGGGAGATTGTTAGATATAGGGGGAGGAGCATCTTAAAGCTTGAAGCTTAGGACTTGAAGAATGGTTTTGAGCTTTTTCACATGCCTTGGAATGCCTTGGAAGATTGCAAATCAAATTAAGTGTTAAAGAGTCCAATTTGTTGATCCTTGCATTGCATGTATTCAATCATTTAATTGTCTAAGTATTTTAACCAAGAATCAAAGCATGTTTTACAAAAGAACCAAAGGAGCAATGTTTTTGGAAAAATGCAAAATGCACTGGTTTAATCGATTACACAGAGTATTAATCGATTATTTGCTTCGTTTTCAAAATCTGGAAAAGCTTTGATGAAACTTTAATTGATTACGGTTTAATGTAATCGATTACGTAAGCCTTTTGAAAAAGCATGTTCTACTGCAATAATCGATTACCAGAAATTGTAATCGATTACACAATGCTCTCAGAAAAACATGTTGCACTGCTTTAATTGATTACCGTTTCTCGTAATCGATTACACAAGCTTTTATGAAATGCTATGCTACTGGAATAATCGATTACGGCTCGTATTAATCGATTATTTTTCTCGTTGTTCAAACCCAGAAAACATATGAACACTTTAATCGATTAAAATAGTGATTTAATCGATTACTTAAGTGTTTTAATCAATTATTTGGCTCGTTTAATCGATTAATGATTGTTACAAAATTTTATTATAAATAGGAGTGAGGTTTGCTCTGTTTTACAACTTGTCTAATACGAATTTATGATTACCTTCAAGCCTTCACCAAGATTCAAAGAGTTTTTTCTGAGCTTATTAACCTCTTGTCCCACTTCTTAATTCATATGAGTTCTTGATTGATTAATTGGGCAAGAATCTTTTCAAAGAAGAATAGGAGAGCATGCTTTGAAGTTTCATTTGATGATTCAACTCTGTTGGTAATTCATTTGCATTCATAAACATTGGATCATCAGGTTGTTTCTCTCCATTCTCTTTGGGTGAAATTATGTTTTGAATTGTTTTGTATTTGGTTGCTATTGTAATTTGTTCTTGAGGCTTGCACTAGAGTAGTGTTCTCTAGGGAAGAATAGAGTAGTGTTCTCTGATTCTTGTTAAGGTGTCTAATAGGGTTTTAGATTTCCTTTCTTTATTTAGGGTTGATAAAGAGTAAATGTAATCAAGCTTGTAAGAAATGAAATTTTCAATAATGGAATTCTAATATGACTTAGGGAATGGTCCCATAAAGTCAATTCCCCAAACATCAAATAATTCTACCTCTTGGATGTTATTAAGTGGCATTTCATCTTTACGAGATATATTTCCTGTCCTCTGACATTTGTCACACTTCTCCACAAATTCCCATGCATCTTTGAAGATTGTTGGCCAGTAATAACCACTTTGCAATACTTTATGAGCTGTCCTATTACCTCCAAAGTGTCCTCCATAATCAGAAGAATGACAATGCCAAAGAATCTTAGGCATTTCAATCTCATCTACACATCTGCGAATAACACCGTCAGTACAATTAAAATAAAGGAATGGGTTATCCCAGTAATACCTCCTTGCATCATGGAAAAATTTCTTTTTCTGCTGCCAAGTAAGGTCTTCAGGCATTGCTCCCACAACCTTATAATTCGCCATCTCTGCAAACCATGGCCCAAGTTGAACTACCATTACTCGCTTATCAGGAAAAGATTCATTAATTTCCAGCTCTGGTCCATCTTGCAGATCTTTATCCTGAATCCTAGATAGATGATCAGTAACTTTATTTTCTACTCCAACTTTATCTCTTATTTCTAAATCGAATTCTTGAAAGAATAACATCCATCGCAGCAAGCGTGGCTTTGCATCCTGCTTAGTCATTAAATACTTAAGCACAATGTGGTCAGTAAATATAATAACCTTAGAACCTATTAAATAAGATCTAAATTTATCTAATTCATATACTACTACTAACATTTCTTTTTCAGTTGTGGCATAGTTAACCTGTGCCTCATTTAAAACCTTACTAGCATAGTATATAACATGTAACATTTTATCTTTCCTCTGACCAAGTACAGCACCAATGGCATATGCACTTGCATCGCACATTAATTCAAAAGGTAAATTCCAGTCAGGTGCTATCAAAATAGGTGCAATAGTAAGCTTCTCTTTTAACAAATTAAATGCATTACAACAAACTTCATCAAAGAGAAATTCATTTTCTTTGGATAAAAGTTGACTAAGAGGTTTTGCAATTTTTGAAAAATCTTTAATGAACCTCCTATAAAAGCCTGCATGACCTAAAAAACTTCGCACCCCATTAACATTAATGGGAGGTGGCAGTTTTTCAATCAATAATAATTTAGCTTTATCAACTTCTATACCTTTCCCGGAAATTTTATGACCTAAAACAATTCCATCACATACCATGAAATGACA
>QARZ01040710.1:0-55666 GCA_013407115.1 Glycine latifolia | reverse complement strand
TCATTGATTGTTTTGTCCACATCCCTTTTAACCCTTGCTTTATGTAAATCACTTGCATTCCATCAACATGATCGGATCATATTATATGTTCATTGTAGGTTGTAGGAGATTGAACCTTTTTCCCGTTTGCGTCGTCATCACGAGCTTCATTGTTGGACATTTCAGACAGCTCATCATCACAGGTGTGAATGTGTTTCATATTCTCGCGTACAATTTGTCTTATGACTGTTTTTAATATATTTTGTATGTCAAGTATGCATGTTGCTTTTTCTATATAATTAATGTTCATTATGAGTGAACTTTAGTTTCCGGTTTGAGATTCATTACATTGATTCTTCCGGATAGTTTGGATTAATCATTGTATTGATTCTTGAATTGTCCGTTTGGACAGTTTGGGATGACTCAATTTTTTATAGTATATTCATATGTATAGGTTGCATTTATTTTCTTAAATTTGATGAAATTTCGGTACAATGCATTTCACTTTGTTCTCCGGGTGCATTCTTGACTGTGGTGGAACTCATGTCACCGCTTTCATGTCGTGTACTTGGAGACCAAAGCGAAATGCTTCCAAAATTTCATCAAATTTAAGATAAGAAACACAACCTATACATATGAATATACTATAAAAATATGTCTTCCTGAATGAGATAGGGTCACACCTTAAATGAAAAAAGAGAGATTTTCATGCATGGAATAACTTTGTGTGTATCACAGAGTTATTAGTTACATGGATTGAAATTGGATGAATGCAAGTCGCATCACGGTTGAGTATGAGGAAGGCATTGAACAATTCTTGCAATTTGCATCCGAAAGAAGTCGACCGGATGGAAATGGAAAATATTTATGTCCCTGTATCAATTGTTTGAATGGAAGGCGCCAACCACTAGACGACATACGGGACCATCTTCGGTGCGATGGGATTAAGAAGACTTATACGACATGGATATGGCATGGTGAATTGACAGACATGCAGAGGGTCTCGCAAACTGAACCGCTTGATGTTGACATCGAAGATCGATTAGATGATATGATTCGTGATCTGGGACATGAGTCATTTAAGCAAGCACATGCCCCAATGTATGATACGTTGGAAAATGATTCGAAGAAGCCGTTGTATCCAGGGTGCAAAGAGTCATTGGCATTGTTGTCCGTGGTGTTAAATCTGGTTAATGTCAAGACCAGATATAGGTGGAGTGACAAAAGCTTCAGTTCACTGCTTGAGGTAGTTAAGGACATGCTTCCAGAGGAAAACACGTTGCCAAGCAGTTACTATTTGGCGAAGAAGATACTTTGTCCGATGGGTATGGAGTATAAGAAAATTCATGCCTGTCCTAATGATTGCATATTGTATAGAAATGAATTTGAACAAATGGATAAATGCCCCACGTGTGGGGTATCATGGTACAAAGTGAAGGATGATGACGACTGTGGCAATGATCAGAGTTCAAAGAAAGGCCCTCTCGCGAAGGTGTTGTGGTATCTTCCGATGATTCCAAGGTTTAAGCGCCTTTTTGCTAACGAAGATGACACAAAAGACCTTACATGGTATGCAGAGGGAAGACAGTGTGATGGAATGCTCTGACATCCGGCAGATTCAGTTCAGTGAAAGAAGATTGACCGTTTGTATCCGGAATTCGCAAAAGACCCAAGAAATCTTCGGCTTGCACTTGCCAGTGATAGAATGAATCCCTACGGCAGTTTAAGTACTCAGCACAGTTTGTGGCCTGTTTTGCTAGTCATCTACAACCTGCCTCCTTGGTTGTGCATGAAGCGCAAATACATGATGTTGTCTATGATGATATCGGGCCCAAGACAGCCAGGAAATGACATTGATGTTTATCTTCGTCCCTTGATTGAAGACTTGACAAACTTGTGGGATGAGGGGGTTGCCGTGTTTGATGGGTATCGAAAGGAGACATTTAAGTTGCGTGCAATGATATTTTGTACCATTAATGATTTTCCAGCGTATGGAAATTTGAGTGGATACAGTGTAAAGGGTCATCGTGCATGCCCTATCTGTGAGCAAGACACGAGTTACGTGCAACTTAAACATGGAAGAAAAATAGTTTACACTCGACATCGACGTTTTTTGAAACCTTATCACCCATACCGGCGACTGAAAAAAGCATTTAATGGAAGTCAAGAGCATGAAATTGCACCGATTCCGTTAACCGGTGAGCTGGTTCTTGAGCAGGTTGAGGGCATCCATACTGTATTTGGAAAGACTCAAAAGAAGCAAAAAGGTGATACTTGCATTTGGAAGAAGAGGTTGATACTGTTTGATCTTCCATACTGGTTTGATCTAGATGTTAGACATTGTATCGATGTTATGCATGTGGATAAAAATGTGTGTGACAGTGTCATCGGCACGTTGCTGAACATTCAAGGCAAGACAAAGGATGGTTTGAACACTCATCAAGATCTTGCTAAGATGGGTATACGTGAGCAGTTACATCCTAGGTTCGATGGTAAGAAAATTTACTTGCCTCTAGCATGCTACACTTTGTCAAGAAAGGAGAAGATCAGTTTCTGTCAGTGTCTGCGCCGAGTGAAAGTGCCACAAGGATACTCTTCAAATATTAAGAGCCTTGTACAGATGAAAGATCTGAAACTAGTTGGCTTAAAGTCTCACGATTGCCACGTGTTGATGTAGTAATTGTTAGCCGTGGCGATTCGAGACATTTTGTCTAACAAAGTCAGGCATGCTATAAGTCGCCTATGCTTTTTCTTCAATGCCATTTGTTCGAAAGTCGTGGATCCGGTAAAGTTAGATGACTTGGAAGAAGAGGCGGCAATTATCTTGTGCCAGTTGGAGATGTATTTTCCTCCTTCGTTTTTCGACATAATGGTTCACTTACTTGTTCATCTGGTAAGGGAAATTAAATTGTGTGGTCCTGTTTATTTACAGTGGATGTACCCGGTCGAGCGATACATGAAGATCTTGAAAGGGTATACAAAAAACCTACATCGTCTTGAAGCATCCATAGTTGAAAGGTACATTGCAGAAGAAGTTGTAGAGTTTTGTTCAGAGTACCTTGAAAAGGAAAAACCTGTTGGGCTTCTGGAGTCACGGCATGAGGACAGAGTGGGAGGAAAGGGTACACAAGGGCTGCATGTTATAACACCCACTTTGCATGAATTGCAACAAGCTCATTTGTATGTCCTGAATAACAGTTATGAAGTCCTGCCATACATGGTTTGTCATGAAGCATTAGTCAAGGAAAGTAATCCAAGAATGACGAAGAATAGGTTGTTGAAAGAGCATAACAAGACTTTCTTGAATTGGTTTAAAGATACAATCTTTAGTGATGAATCTTCATTTGAAACAATGAGGAAGTTAGCAGATGGGCCTAAAAGAAATGTTAGAAGTTGGCAGGGGTACGATATCAACAGGTACTCGTTCTACACCAAACAACAAGATAACAAGAGCACAATGCAAAACAGTGGGGTTAGCCTAAGGGCTGAGTCCCAGCACTTCGCTTCTGTGCATGACCATAATCCACGTTTGGCATGCTTGCCTTACTTTGGAGTCATTAATGACATCCGGGAGCTTAATTATGTTAGTTTCACTGTGTGTGTTTTCAAATGCAAGTGGGTTGATATCAACAGTGGTGTGCGAACCGAGGACTTGGGATTTACTTTGGTAGATTTGAACAAGCTAGCTTATCAAGATGAACCTTTCATCATGTTAGAACAAGCTAAACAAGTCTTTTATGTTCAAGATCCGTGTGGCGAAAGGTGGTCAGTGGTACTACACGGAAAAACCATTGGCATTAATGTTGACGATGATGACTCAACCGCCGATACAAGTGTCACTCAATTCTTGACACAAATCCCTAACATCATCAGAGAAGACGAGGTGGACGACGTTCATGCAAATCATAATGATCATGATGAAGGAGAATTAATTAACATCACTTAATGTAAATTTTTTTTAAGCTCATTTGACGTGTACAATTTCATGATTAACCTAACTTGTGACTTAACTTTACTTATCTGTGTTATTTATTTTTTACAGGATCCTAACTACACCACCCAGCTCCCCTCCTCATGCTGAGGCACCACATCCTACTCCTGAGTCAGCAGCGGCTCATGCTGAGTCAGCACCTCCGCTTGAGTCAGGACCTTCGCCATTTATGGTGAAGAGGATGAAGAGAGCAACACGGCTGAGGTCACCAGCGACTCGAGCTCCTGGTGCTGACAGACCAGTGGTCCATGTGGATCCTAGCACAGGGAAGGCTAATGGTCCTCAGGCAAAGAAATTGAGGACATATCTAGGGATTGTGGCTAGGGACAAGGTCGATGTCACCCTTCCTAATTGGAAGGAAGTTCCTTCAGCGCAGAAGGACTTGATTTGGGAGGACATTCAGGTATATGTCATTTATATCTGGTATTGTTGAATGTTGTAATTACACAATTAAAATGTTGTTCACGTTACTTTATAACTGATTTCCTTCTAATGCAGGCTGAATTTGATATACTTGAGGCGTCTAACACACAGACAAAGAAGAAGATTCTCCAGACCGTGGGCGAGCGTTGGAGGCAATTCAAATCAGATTTGACACGGAAATGGG
Source organism: Glycine latifolia (assembly GCA_013407115.1). Classification (NCBI taxonomy): domain Eukaryota; kingdom Viridiplantae; phylum Streptophyta; class Magnoliopsida; order Fabales; family Fabaceae; genus Glycine; species Glycine latifolia. The sequence goes on along the minus strand of QARZ01040710.1, from coordinate 51,089 downwards.
TCCTCACAGAAGGCAAGGACAATGATGTCGATGCTGTATGCGAAAAGTACGTCAATAGTAAGGAACAGTGGACCCAATTCTGTGGTTCTCGGCGAGCGGCTTCCTGGGAGGTTAGTTGTTTTACAAAACCTTACAATTTAACAATTATGTAGTCAAACAGGTTAATTATTTGTAAACCTATGTGTGTAATTGTAACAGGATGTTAGAAAGAAGGCCCAGGCGATCCAGAAGCTTAACACCACCCCTCACGTGTTGTCCCACGGGGGTTACCAGTTGCTAGAGAAGAAATTGATGGAGGAAAAAGCGAAGAAGCAATTGGAGAGAGCAACTCATGATGACAGCACGGAGACCATCATTCATCCTCCGTCCCCTGTGCAACGACACGTGAAGTGGAAGCTGGCTCGCACCAAGAAAATCGGCCAAATGACTTCTGAGGCAGCACGTGAGATTGCTGAGAGGATTGTAAGTCAAACAAAAAACTGGTCCACCTTTAATGAATTTTTAACTCACAAATTACAAAACTCATGTTCAACTTAAATCCTTGCAGGATTCCCTGGATGAGCAATCCACACAGGGTAGCTTTGTCCCCAGTGGACGTCAGGATGTCCTGATTGCTGCCATTGGACGACCAGAGCACCCAGGCCGTGTCCGTGCTACTGGCGCTGGTGTGACCATCACACAGTACTTCGCACCGACCCCATCATCCTCTCGCAAGTCGAAATCATCAATGGCACCTAAAGACTTGTCTCGACTGAAAGAAAACATCAGGGAAGAGCTGGAGTAGTCGATCACTGATAGATTGACGCAGTTGATCACTGAGAAGGTCACCCAGTAGCTTATGATGTCCTTCAGCTAGCTACAGTCCCAGATGCAGTCGCAGATGCCTACTCAGGGAGCCATGCCGCCTCCAGAAGTCCAGCCATGCCCTTATGGTGCCCGTGTCAGCACCAAGGGAAGTTATGTCGATCCCTCCGGGAATGACCCTGACACCTGCGCATCTGACAGGCGTGGGTTGTATGTCGACGGCAATCCTCCCTGCCTGGTTGCTATTGGAAGACTTTATGAGGGGTCGACAACCGTGCACAGCATTCCTCTAGGCAGTGATCAGGTCAAGGTGGGTGTTGAGGAAGTTTGAGATCGTGATGCTCGCGTCCCTGTACCCACTGACGAGGTTCAGTTAGTTGGGCAGGCCCTTAACACCTTTCTTGCTTGGGCGACACATCTTGTACAGCCTATTTTTGATAAGGTATTTCATTTCTGCCTTCTTTCTTGTCATTGAACATTAATTTGTCTCATATAATGTTAAGCCGGTCGTTGACTTATGTTTGTTAACTGTGTAGGATATACACGGACCTCATGGACCGGCGAAACCTGTAAATAAGCCGAAACATGTTGAGGATCCCTTGTACCAGATTGCATTGACCATCCCGGATCTTTTCCTCCGACCGCTTCAGGTGTCATGGGACCTAGAGATGTTTGGGGTGCATAATGACACGTTCCCATTATACGTCAAGCATGAAGATATTTCTGAGATCATCCATGGTGGTCAATGTCTGAACATCTCAGTATTTCAACTGTGGATTCTGTAAGTCACTCTCCAGTACCTAACGTTACATAACACATTGTTCTATGTTCATGCTTAATTGACTTTATTTATAAAACAATAGACATATGAATGAGTTATGTCTGCAATCGGATCATCCCGATGTGTATGGATTCATCGAGCCACAGTCCATACAGAGATCTGGCCAATCTCAATTTGAATCGGAGGACTATGGCAAGAAGTGGATGCAGAGTTCACATAGAGATGTCTACCTTGTAGCGTACTTGAATGGGTAAGTAAAAATGTACAAATCAATTTGATTAATGTATGCTGTATAATAACTTATTTTCCTCCAACGCAGTTCACATTGGCAACTGGTCGTCATATGTCCTAAGGCCAACGTTGTCGTGTGGTTCTGTTCGTTGCACAACAGGCCTAATAACTACCTGAAAGGAATTATTAACAGGTGAGTTGTAATTTTGTAACACATTTTTGTTATTATTTCTAACACAATATGCATGCATTTTTTATCAGGCCTGTTGAACCAATGCATCACATAATACCCACATTCAATGCTTCCTCTTTGCTTATTACACTAAAGTCAATAACATGGTCAAAGTTAAACGCAAAATTAGTGTAAATAGTAATATGTTAATTGTACAATATGCATGCATTTTTTATCTTAAGCAGTGCTTTGAAGGCATTCCATGGGACTGAAGGAAATAAATCAAAGGCTACTACTAAATGGATTGCGCTTAAAGTAAGTTTTTTAATAAATCATGGTTCATGTATTCAAAATAATCTTTATTACTATTTACACTAATTTTGCGTTTAACTTTGACCATCTTATTGACTTTAGTGTAATAAGCAAAGAGGAAGCACTGAATGTGGGTATTATGTGATGCATTGGATGTGGACGATAGTTGAAGGAGGCTTCAGGGACTCATAGAACATGGTAATTGTCTAATTTAAAAAATGTGTGTGACTTGTTTTTGTTTTATACTTTTTAATTTATGTTTTATTATGTCATGCAGTATTTCACGGATGAAAGACCACTTGAAGCTCAGACATTGAAGACTGTTAGGGTTGAATGGGCTAAATTTTATCTTAGAGTTAGAGATCAAATATTAGGTTAGGTGGGTAAGGGATTGATTTGTAAACAATTGTATGAACATTAGGTTAGGAAATCATTTTTATGTACATTGACATTATTAAATTTGATTCGTTATTCAAATTTTATTTTATTGAATTGTATCATGAAATTGGTTGCTTGGTCTGGGTCTGCATTTTCATTTACAGGTTGAAGAACTGAACTAATTAAAAAAATAGAAAAAATATTTAAAAAAAATTAAAAAACAACATCGATTTTCTTATGAAAACCGATGTTAACGTATAATACAACATCGGTTTTGAATGAAAACTGATGTTGTATTGTAAGTTAACATCGATTCTCATAAGAAAATCGATGTGCCTATGTGTATAACAACATCGGTTTCCATTAGAAAACCGATGTTGTTATGTACATAGGGACATCAGTTTTGATAAGAAAACTGATGTTAACCTACAATACAACATCGGTTCTTAGTGAAAACCAATGTTGTATGATAAGTTAACATCGGTTTTCTTACCAAAACCGATGTTGTATTATCATCTTTTACATTTTTAGGTTTTTATTTGTTACATATCGACATCGGTTGTCAATTGAAACCGATGTTGTGCAATTTCGTTAACATCAGTTTTCAAAACCGATGTTAACTTCCACACTTTCAACGTCGCCTGATACAACATCGGTTCAAAACCGATGTCGAAGGTCAAAATTAACCGATGTTGAATGCTTTATTTCTAGTAGTGAAATTGTGCTGTCAATAAATAGATAAGAAGTATCCAGAGAGGGGCTTAGGATTGGAGTTTCTATCACCTCACCACACGGTTCCTTTCACACATATCTCACTCTCATTTTCTTCCTCTTACTAAAATACAACACCCTCATTTTTTCTCTCTCACTGATGGAGGTCCAAGACAAGCCAAAGGTCTAGAAGGAGAGCTTGAAGCACTTCCTTTGGTGAGCTTCAAAGGACCAATGACAAGAGCTAGGACTCAAGCACTTTAAGACCATATTCAAGCTAACTTGGGCAAGCATGAAGTTGCACACCAAGTCAAGGATGACAAGAGCTAGATTTTGATGTCTCAAATCCAATTTAATTCAATAAATTCCAGCACTTGTTAGAAGAAATTCATCAAACACTTGTAAATAGGTAGTCACTGTTTTAATCGATTATTTGGCCTTGTAATCAATTACAGCATTTCAGTTGCAAACAGGAACAAAGGCTAAAGGCCTTACTGCTTTAATCGATTAAATGGCTAGTGTAATCGATTATTTCAGTTCCTGACTGTTTTAATCGATTACAAGAGCGAATTAATCGATTATTCCAGTCTGAGATGACATCTGCACATGTTTTGGAAGCCAAAGGTCACTTAGGGACAGCTTGCGCCTCAAGCTTCATTTAGGCTTCATTTCACTTGTATTTTCATTACATTTTAGTTGCATTTAGCTTGTAATTTCGTGGCCTATATAAGGTGCCAAAAACTGAATGTCACTAACTTTGGTTCATTAATACAATTTCTGAAAATTGTGTGAGAGTTTCTCTCTTGTTCTTGTTCAAGAACTTCTTGAGTCATATCGGTGGCTTCCCAATGCTATTGTGGTGATTCTTCCTAGACTTATTGGAGAGCTTCTCCATGGTATCATCATCTTCATCCCTAACCTTTCTTCCATCTTCCATTTTCTGCAATTAAAACTTCTAAAACAGCCCCAATTCAAGGAGTGCTGGAAGCTTATGTGTTCTTGAGGTTTGCTTGAAGCTTAGGTTCTATTGCAAGGTAAATTTGGAAATACTTAGCAGCTATGGGTTCAGCTGTCTTATATCACTCACCATTCACACAAACTTATCTACGTCACATAAATTAATGGAAGCCTGTATTAGGTCTTCTCCAACATATTTCCCCTACCCTTAAACTTGTCCACACTCTCATTCAATACATTGACACTTGATAGCACTTTTTTTTGTAAGACCACTTTTTGGCCTTCTATCACCGGTCTTGACGCACATCCCAAGCCAGTTCCGTGAGGTTACCGGAATCCAACCATGAGCCACTGCACTTGCAACCTACTTGAAACATAGGAATTAGCCGCATTAAATAGTTCTGTCTTCATCTGCTGCTCTATCTCTGGTATCTGTTACATATACAGCATGGCTTTCTTCCTTTCTTGTGTGTTTTCACAGATGTATACAAGTGCACTAACCTGCCATCAATTTTTCTACCTTGTGTAAATCTAGTGTGATTGTAATCATGTTTTTTTCATTGTTTTTTAATGTCACCAAATTGAAACAATCATATGATATTTTGTTACGTGTTTTGTGTGCAGTAGTATTAAAAATAGTTAGTTAAAATTAGATTAACATAAAAAAATATGAAATTCTAGAATGTTTTGTCAAAATAAATAAAGAAGACAAAATAATAATAAGATGGTAACAAGATAAAAAAAGATTTTACGCATAATAAAATATTTGAAATTAAGTTTGTATATCTAAATAATAATAATAATAATAATAATAATAATAATAATAATAATAAATTTTTAAACAGAGGAATCAATTAGAAGTGACATCTTCTAGATCTTTAACATCATCATAAATAAATTGTGACTACTTAATAGTTCTAAGATTTTTAACAATAAAATCTAGCTATTAAAATTAAATTTTATGATTTAATCAAACAGAAGAGTAATAATTTGTAATTAAAACCATTAACTAAAAATCAAGTTTTCTAAATCTGAATATAATAGTTAATAAGGATAAAATCTTTAAAAGAGAAAAAAGAGTCAATTAGATTTGACATTTTTTTTTACTTCCAAAATATTTAAGGATGCAAGCTCCGACAATTTGATGTTTCCAAATCTCTTTCCCAACTAACATTAATTTCTTTGCTAATATATTATTTAATTAAAATAATGAAAATAAAATATGGGTTCATTGGATGTGACATCTTCTTAATCCTAAGGTCTTGAGACACAAGTTGTGATAATTTGATATCTCAAAATTTTATCCAAAACAAAAGTATTTGAATCAACGTTAACTTGCTTTAAGAAATTGATTTTGGTGTGATACCCATATGTCAATTTCACTTTTAAAATGTATGAGATGTCAACTCAAAAATCCTAATATAATAAAAATAAAAATAACATAAATCATAAAATCTCCTGACTCAAAAATCTAATTGATTTTTTTTTTAAAGATACACTCCTTATACCCAGCGGTTACAATACACAAAAATTCCAGAACTACGTGGATTCTAATTCTCCCGTGCATTAGGAGATACGTAAGAGGATCACTCCTGTAGAGCCCTATAAAATAAAATTTAAAATTTTAACAAATTTAAATAATGAAATAAATTAATTCTCATTTTCTATTATAAATAATTCTTAACTGTGTTTAGGATGAAATAAAATATTTTAAATGTTATTAATAATTTATTTAATTAATTACATATAACCGTCTTTGGACAGATATCATAGGTACTAACATATTTTTTAAGTGTAATCGAAATACTATTATCTTTAAAATTAGGTTTCCCAATATTTTCTGAAAACAAAATATTGGTGGCGACTCTAATTTTTTAAAACATATTGTTTTGAATTTTTGTCATCCTATTGGGACCCCGGTTGCGACACAAAGTATGTTGCTGCATAGCCTTTTCATATATGCATGGTCGTCTACGCTTGTTAAACAGATGACTATTGTACTCGCAATTTTATATGGACTCTGGAGATGTTCATAAGCGGAAGTTGGTTACTGTTAAATGGGATAAATTATTTGCTCCATTGTCTGTTGGTGGTTTGGGGATCCGACCACTAAAGAGTGTTAATAGAGCTGCAATTCTTTCACTTGGTTGTTGATTGGTAACTTCTCAAGGTAGTTAGGCAAAATTAGACTGAGATCGTTGCTTATTGAGGACTTCGTATGTGAAATCATCCATATGACCTGGAAGAATTCGCGACTGCATGTCTAAAATACGTGTTGGAACCTTGGTGATCGTAATTTGATTTATTTTTGGCAAGATGGGTGGCTCAACCCTCCTATTGTAGAAATGGCTAACATTCCGGATGCAGTTAGTAATAATCTTCATGCTAAAGTTTTTGACTTTATTGTTAGTGGAACTTGGAATCTTCCTAGAAGCATGGAAACACATTTCCCTGAAGTTTGTTTGGCCATAAAACAGATGAATATACCTTATGTTCCATGACAAGATGAAATAATGTGGTCTTCTTTGACTTCGGGAGAGTTTACTTTTCAAAGAAGCTTATAATCATGTACAGAGAGTCTATCATGTGGTAGCATGGCATAAAATTATATGGAGAGATGACATTCCTCCTTCCCGGTCTTTTCTATATTGGAGATTCATTCATGGCAAAATTCCCTCAGATGATGCTCTTCCCAGAAAATGTTTCATATTATGAAACTATTGACCATTTATTTCTATCTTATCCTTTTTGTTGGAAGGAGAATATTTGAGAAAATGAAAGTTTTAGAAATATTTGGAGAAAGAGAACACTTTATTACTACACAACTCTTTCTCTTGGCTTGATACAAAATGGTGGAGAACTTTCCTATTTATACTAGTAGCACATCCTTAACCAATTGCTAAGATTGTGTTTCTTGTAACATCCCCAAAATTATAAAAACGTGATGATAATTGGATACAAGTATGTTTAGAGAAAAATAACTATATTATTCTTTCCATGATGCAGAAATTACTAGAAAACCCTTAAGATGAAAATTTCAAAAATGCCCTTGGACATTTTTGAAAATAACCAAAATACCCCTAGGTTGAATGGCATAATTACCAAAAAGCCCTAGGCCAAAAAATGCTCAAATAACTTTAGAAATTTTGTAGAAACTTGATGAAATTATAAAATACACTTAGCTGACTAAGTATCAACATATTTTGTGACACAAAACTCTAGAATAAAATTTCTACAAATTTTGGAATATGACAACTTTGAGGCTGTATTCAAGAAAAACTTAAGCATCAGAAAAATATGGAAAAATGATACATAAAATCTATAGAATTTTCTCTTAATTATAGGATGAATAGACCTATTTAATAAAATGATCTAGTAATTTTGATGGTCAAAAGAAGTATAGAAAAAATCAAAAATAAGATAAAGATGTAGTCTAGAATGAAAGGTTTATGTATTGCCCTGTATAAGACTGCTTGGGATTAATTTAAACTATCATTGGGATAAATTATTAGAAACATCTAGAATTCTAATATTCAAAATTTTCTTTAGATAAAAGAATTCAAATTAAATTGGATTTCTTTTTATGAAAAATACCATATTGAAACTAGATTTTTATTCATCATCAAAAAATGACCACATGTAGCATGAAAGGAAGAAAAATTTCTATTCCTTTCCTTTGAGCTTGTCATTCAGCCACTTGGAAGATAAGCCATAAGAAGAAAACAAGTGGCAAGACACTTGTATGGCATGGATGCAAGGTAACATAAAAATCAAGCCAAGATTTCTCTACACTCTTCCATCTTGCACGTGTACAGCTCTAGATATTATTTAAACAATCTCAACGGTCAAAAGTTACATATGTGATATATTAATGTACCTTTAAAATTTTAAGAAGATCCAACGGTTAATGAATTCAGAATTAGAATTTTACTAAAACAGGTTTGGGATAAAAATGCATAAAAATCTTCCTTGGCAAGTTACTTCACGAAAATGCAAGAGAAATGGAGAAACTTCATGATTTTGGACACTTGGAAGCAAAGGAGAAGAAGCTATAAGATCATGCCAAGTAGTAGGACACTTGGAAGGAAGAAAGGAAGGAAGCACTAAGATTATAACAAGTGTAAGAACACTTGTAAAGGAATAATGATGGCTTATGAGATTTTTCTCTAAGTAATCATTTCTTCAACACTATATAAAGGGAGGAGGAGGAACCTAAGTGCAAACTAATTCCAAGACCACTCCTTTCTTCAAACCTCACATGAACTCTCTCTCCCTCACACCACTTTCATTTCATCTTTCCCTTCAAAGCTTAAATCAAGTAAACCCCATCAACTTGAAGAAATCACGTGTAGAGGCAAACAACCTTAGGAAGGATTTAACAAGCTTAGAAAGATATCAAGACTCAAATTCACTTGAGGTAGGTGAAGTTTAAATCTTTTTAATCAATGGTTTAGGTTAATTTACATATTTTAGTAGGCTAGGCTTCAATCTCTAGATAAGCATTTGTTTGGATTAACCTATATGCTTAAATGGGCAGATTTATGGTTATTATTTAGGCTGGAAATTTATGTCATTTAAAGGCTATTTTATAATGTGGAAATGTTGATTTAAACCATAGGATAGGTGATGATTTATAGGCTGAAATATTAGTGATGTTTGGAAGTATATTTAGTGATCTTTGGAAGTAATTTTGATGATATTTGGGCTGTTTGTTCATATTTTTATTATGGGACTGTTTTGTATTAATTTTTAGAAGTAGAGGTTGAATGTTGTGTAGTTAAATGGTTCAAATACTAGAGTGATTCAATTTTGAGGATAAAGTAGTAAGGTGGTAGGTGAAAGGAGATTAAGATGCATGCTAGGTTATGATCTTTTCTTGTGAATGTTTAAAGGAATTAGAAATTATTTGGAAGATATATTGTGGTTTATTAGTTAGAATACTAACATGATTTGTCTGTAGCTTGAGGATAATCAATTATCATGCCTAAGATGGTATGATTTTGTTTGAATGAGGTATGGTAGCTTAACCATACTTTTGGTACGCGTGATGTTATGATGTAAATATCTTTCCATAAGGTAGTATGTATTTGCTTATGAATTTGATTTTTATGGATGTTGATATGTTGATGTGATTAAGATAGGTGGATTCATGTTTCCATGTTCCAAGTCCAGTACGAGGCTTTGGGGAAACAGAATCTGATGCTACATACAGTACGATATGTAGTACCCAAGTGCAAGGATATATGGCAAAATTCATGCATGTTTGCGTAAGACTATAGCAGCGTCCACACTCAGTGTGGCCACATACAGTACGATATGTGGAGGCCATTTGCCCTGGGATAGTTCATCTCATGCATTCATATACTTGCATATTTCTTGTGGATGTGTTTGATTATTTGAATGAATTTACTAACCTACTAATAAGTTCGGGATTTAGCTTTGCCTACTGAGAAATTTATTTCTCACAAGATTTGTTTCATGTTTTTCTTAGAAGGCAGCCCTGGACAGGTTCCTTGAAGCTCTGGAGTAGTATTGATATATTGAAGGAGCTATGTACCAAGCTGGATTTTGCAAGGAGTTTTGTACTTGTATAAACTTTTGTAACAGAGACATTGACTAATGAATTAGTCTTTACATATTTTGTAAATTTTAATGACTCAGAATTTTTACAAATACACGTTTCTTGAAAAATTTTTATTCTAAGTAAAAATACTAGTCATAAAATCAACTTAGAAAAATTAGGTCGTTACATTTCTAGATACAACTATTCTCTAGATATTTTTATGGAGATATCTTGAGTGAACTATTCTAGATTTTGGGCTAAGCATCTCTTGGATATTTCTAGATATTGGGTCATTTAACAACTAAGTCCAATAGTCCTAAATCAAGTTTATTATTATTCAACACCCCCCCTTAAACTTAATTTTTGTAACTCCAAGCAATTTTCTCATCTTGACAAAGTCTTCATTTTTGAGTGGCTTGGTAAGGATATCTGCAGCTTGTTCTTGAGACTTCATATACTTTATATGCACCTCTTTTCTTGTGATGCATTCCCTTACATGATGATAACATGTATCAATATGCTTGCTTCTGTCATGGAAGACTGGATTCTTTGCTAATGCTATTGTAGATTTGTTGTCAACATAAATATTGGTTGGTTTCTTTTGTGGCATATTTAACTCCTTCAACAAATTCCTTAGTCAGATAGCATGGCAGACACATGATGTAGTAGCGACATACTCGACTTCATAAGTAGACAAAGTGACAATAGGTTGTTTCTTCGACATCCATGTGAAAATAGTATCTCCCATGAAGAACACAAACCCGGTGGTGCTTTTTCTATCATCCATGTCTCCAGCCCAATCGCTATCACTATATCCAACAAGTTTATAGTCATTAGATGGTGAGTAAAACAAGCCAAAGTCAATAGTACCTTTAATGTAACAAAGAATTCTCTTTGCAGCTTTCAAATGTGTGGTTGTTGGAGACTCCAGGTAGCGACTAACAAACCCAACAGTAAAGAGAATGTCAGGCCTCGTGCATGTCAAGTAACGCAGACTTCCTACTAAGCTCTTGAAAGATGTTGCATCAATCTCTTCTCTATCACCATACTTGGATAGCTTGGCTCCACATTCCATTGGGGTGTTGAAAGGCTTGCAATCCTTCATCTTGAATTTCTTCAATATGTTCCTTGCATAACCTTCTTGGGTGATGAGAATGCCTTCTTTGTTTTCCTTGATCTCAATGCCAAGGTAGTATGCCATCAATCCAATGTCAATCATCTCAAACTCCTTCTTCATCACTTTCTTAAATTCTTCAAACATGCTTGGATTGCTTCCAGTGAAGACTAGGTCATCCACGTACAAACATACAATTAAAATATCTCTATCTTTGATTTTGACATATAATGCATGTTTGTGAGGGCACTTGATGAAACCGTTCTCTTTGAAGTACTTGTCAATTCGATTATTCCAATCTTGTGGTGCTTGCTTTAGCCCATAAAGTGTCTTCTTTAGCTTCAATACTTTGTCCTCTTATCCTTTGACCTTATGCCCTGCTGGTTGCGCGATGTACACTTCTTCTTCAAGTAATCCATTCAAAAATGCTGACTTTACATCCATTTGGTGTATGCTCCACTTTTTTTGATATGCCAAAGAAATAATTAGTCTAATAGTTTCCAAGCGAGCAACGAGAGCAAATACCTCGTCATAATCGATTTATGATCGTTGACTATAGCCTTTTGCCACCAATCGCGCCTTGTATCTTTCAACTTCTCCTTTGGCATTTTTTTAAGCTTTGTAGACCCACTTCACACAGTCGCCTTATGCCCTTTTGGAAGTGAGGTTAACTCCCACGTTTTATTCTTCTCAATCACCTTGATTTCTTCATCCATTGCATCTCTCCACTTCTTGCTTTGGACAACTTCTTGAAAACTCACTGGCTCACAATTAGCAAAGAGACAAAATGAAGTGAGATTATCTTGATTCTCCGTGACCTCATAAAGTTGTTGCAAGCTCTTGAGGCATGGAACTCTTTCGCTTGAACTTTCAGATGAAAATGGTTCTTCTTATTAACTTGTGGTCGGTGAAGTTGGGGGAGTAATAGTCTCTTGTCTTTCTTGCTCCATCTTTGGTTGCTTCATTTCTTCGTCCTCCATCAGCTTGTAGTTTTCATCTTGTAGACCCAAATTCTATTCTTCTTCTTCATTGAACTTCACACATGACTAATGATGGTCTTTTTATTATTCTGATTATAAAGCTTAAAACCTCTAGAATTACAATCATACTCGATGAAGATGAGCTTCTCACTTTTTTCGTCAAGCTTTGACCTCTTCTCATCATGGATATGCGCATAGCCCATGCTTCCAAACACTTTGAGATGAGAAATCTCAGGCTTTCTTCCACTCTATGTTTCTTGTGGCGTTTTTCCCCACACGCTTTTTGTTGGCGAATGGTTTAGAAGGTAGATAGCAGTCGCCATAGCTTTGGCCCAAAACTCCTTTGGCATCTTCTTACAATTGAGCATGCTTCTTGCCATGTAGAGAATGGTTCTATTCTTCCTTTCGGCTACTCCATTTTGCTATGGGCTTCTAGGAACGGTTAAAGGCCGTCAGATTCTATTATGATCACAAAATTCTTGGAATTCTTTAGAAGTGAACTCTCCACCTCTATCGGGTCTCATGGTTTTGATCTTGGGTCCACTTTCTTTCTCTACATTGGCCTTGAATTTCTTGAAGACTCCAAACACCTTTGATTTTTGCATAAGGAAATATTCCCATGTCTTCCTTGAAAAGTCATCTATGAAGAGAAGAGAATAATTACTCTTACCGAGTGAACGTGGCTCCAATGGTCCATAAACAGTTGTATGTATGAGCTCGAGCAGCTTGTTGGCTCTTGACGAAGCCTCTTTCGGAAAGCTCTTTCAACATTGCTTCCCAAGTAAGCATCTTTCACATAGTTGATTCGGTTGACTGATGCAAGACAATCCTCTCACTATTTCTTTCTTATATAGCAATTCAAGAGCGCCAAAATTGAGGTGTCTGAATCACAAATGCCATAGCCAATAGGCATCCTTGTAGCAAGCCTTGAGGCACTTTGCAATGTGATGTATGTCTAAACCCATTAGACATGAATTTCCCAAATCTACCTTGCAATGAAACCCAATCTTCAAGCAACTTTCATAAACACACAAGCTGTCCAAGCTTTCTTGAAAATGTATGGCTGGAAGCTTTCTTTAATGGCAACAATGGAAGATGGAAGAGAGGTTAGGGATGAAGATGGAAGACACCATGGAGAAGCTCTCCAATAAGTCTAGGAAGAATCACCACAATAGCATTGAGAAGCCATTGATAAGACTCAAGAAGTTCTTGCATAAGAACAAGAGAGAAACTCTCACACAAATTTCATATTTTTATTACAAGCTAATGCACATGAAATGACAATTCAGATGAAGCTTGTAGTGCACACTAAAGGAGCCTAAAGCAAGCTTAATGAAGCTTGTGGTGGAAGCTTCTCCTAAGTGACCCTTGGCTATCCCAAACTCCCTTGGCTGTCCCATTTTCATGAAAGGTGCAGTATTTTTAGCTTCTAAGTTCAGCCAACTAATTTACTAAGTTGCTACACAAATTACACACAAGTGCACCTACATCTCTTTACACAATTGCACTAAAAAGCCTTTCTATTTCTACTACTATGCTTCTAACAAGTGCTGGAATTTATTGAATTAAATTGAACTTGAGACATCAAAATTCGTGTGCTTCCTCTTGCTTTTCCAAGCTGGCCTTGATGTGGGCTTGAAGGGCTTGAGTTCTAGCTCTTGTCATGGGTCCTTTAAAGCTCACCAAAGGAAGTGCTTCAAGCTCTCCTTCTAGACCTTTGGCTTGGAATGAACCTCCATCACAATGTCGTGTTGAATGTTTAGTAGAAACATTCTATTTCTTGTCATAGGCACTTTAGCAATCAAGTTATTTTGATTGTCTCTTAAAGAAAGAGTATTATTCTTTAAGTGAACATCATACCCTTTCTCTAAGAGTTGCCCTAGACTCAAAATATTATTCTTCATATTGGGCACATAGTAAACATTAGAAATGAATTCTTGCCTACCATATTTTAATTGAATAATATTTTTACCTTTGCCTTTCATCGGTATCTTGGATTCATCTCCGAATGAGACATTTCTATTCACTGATTCGTCAAGTTCCATAAACATGTCTCTCTTTCCACACATGTGATTGCTTGCCTCTAAGTCTAGATACCATGTAATCTCTTGTTCTCCTATGATGTCGTTGCATATCATCAATAGAGGGCCATCTTCGTGACTCTTATCTTCCACATAGTTTGCTTTTTCCTCAATCCTTTTTGTAGGGACTCTGCATTTAGAAGCATAATGGCCAAACCTTTGACAGTTGTAGCACTTGATTTGAGACTAGTCACGCCTTGGTTGGGAGCTACCTCTTCCATGACCTCTTATTGAGCTTTCTCTTCAATTTTCATTGGGATAGTTGTTGTTAAAGCTTACTCTTCCACATCCATGACCTCTTCCTTGACCACGATATCCTCCTCGTCCTCTTGTGTTGCCAAAGTCTTTTTTTTTTCTTTGGAGTTGAGTTGTGACTGAAGTAGTTGTTCACCAACCCCTTGCTTATTCTTTTGTTTCTCCTCATAGGCTTGTAAAGAGCCCAAGAGTTGCTCTATTGTCATAGCTTCTAAATCTTTTGTTTCTTCTATGACAGTGACAGTATGATCGAATTTCGAATCTAAAGATCTCAAAATCTTCTCCATAATTTTTACATCATCTATCTTTTCTCCATTTCTTTTTAATTGATTAGTCACTGTCAAGACTCTAGAAAAATAATCAGAGATACTTTCAGCATCTTTCATGTGTAAAGTTTCGAACTCACTTCTTAGAGTTTGGTTCAGCACCCTTGTAAGAGGTTTGTAGCTTCTCCCATGCTTCCTTTGTGGTGGTTGCCTCTGAAATCTTCTCAAAAGCATCATCATCCAATCCTTCATAATAGATGAGATAGAGAGCTTTCTTGTCTCTCTTTCTTGAATACTTCAAGCTATCTCTTTGAGCTTAGGATAGATTAACTCCTTCTTTTGGCTCATTATAGCCTTTCTCTACCATTTCCCACACATCTAGTGATCCAAGGAGGGTCTTTGTCTTGATACTCCAATTATCATAGTTGCTTTTGGTGAGCATAGGGACTTGGAAAGGAACCATGTTGCTACTTGTCATCTCTCTAAAAAAAAGGATCTTACGACTCTTGATACCACTTTGTTGGAAGAAGGATATTTGAGAAAATGAAAGCTTTAGAAATATTTGGAGGAAGAGAACACTTTATTACTACACAACTCTTTTTCTCTTGGCTTGATACAAATTGGTGGAGAACTTTCCTATTTATACTAGTAGCACCTCCTTAACCAATAGTTAGGATTGTGCCAGCACAATTCTCATCTAATGGCTACAAATCATTCTCTAGAATTCTTCACACTCTTCTATCTTAGATATTTATGATGGTGGTTTCTAAATACACCTATTCTCTAGATATTTTTATGGAGATATCTAGAGTGGACTATTCTAGATTTTGGCTAAACATCTCTTGGATATTTCTAGATATTGGGTCATTTAACAACTAAGCCCAATAGACCTAAATCAAGTTTATTATTATTCAACACTTTTGCTCTAAGTATATGGCGGTGGTTGTGCAACATTCATCTTAATATTGATATTTCTATACCCTTGAGTAATTTAGTGGGCAAGGTCACTAATGTTGTCTTTGACTGCATCATAAATGTGATTTGGTTTCTTTGGAACAGTAACAATAAAATTTGTTTCAAAGATGTTATCATCTCAAAAGGAATTATTACTCATAATATTACTACTGTTGTGGCTCTCTCAGGGAATTATTCTAAAGGAAGTATGTAATCAAATATGCAAGAATTCAATATTCTCAAATCTTTTTTTATTCAAGGAAATCCTGGTAAGGCTCCTTATATTAAAGAAGTAATTTGGATGTTTCCTGCTAGAGGTTGGTTGCACTTGGAGCTCTAAGCTTGGCGGCTTGTGGAGGTCCTTTCACAGATTGCCATGGTGACTTTAAGGGTGGTTTTTCTCTGCAGGTAAGGGACTCATACGCTTTTCATGCAGAATTAATAGTGTTATGACAACTTAGAACTTTGCTCAAAACAAAGGATGACTCTCCATTTGGTTTGAAACAGATTCAACCCTTATTGTTTATGCATTTGGGAACTCAAGATTAGTTCCCTGGACTCTTCAAAATAAATGGCAAAATTTCTTGGCAAGGATTAAATCTATGTGTTTCTTTGTCACTCATATTTTTAGGAAGGGAAATGGGTATGCAGATAAATTGACTAATTAGGGATCTAACCATGTTGTCTTCAAATGATGAGATAAATGGCCTAGATTTATTGTTGATGATTTTCATCGAAGCAAGCTAGGCTTACTTTTTTACATATTCTTTTGATGATTTCTTGACATGGGCTTGGTTCCCCCTCTATTTGTTCTTTGTTGCATTTTTTCTCTCAATAAACTTGTCATTAAATCCCTGTTTTGTAATAATGCAGAGTGACATGTGTAAATAATACTTTCTCATGAGTTATCTATTTTTTATAATACTTAGTTAGATAGCACTTAAAAGTACATATATGACATACACTACTAAAAACACAAGCTTCCACAATGGTGAATCGATGACGGTTTTACCAAAACTATTGTCATTACAAATCTAGTGCCATTTTTCTAAATATCAGTAAAATTACAACAACAATTTTTAAAAAAATGACATCGAAGCCTTAAATTGGAGATAACTCTTTGGAGAATCATCGTTGAAATTGCTAATTCAAAGATGGTTTTTGAAAACCGTCTTTGAAGGTAAAGTGTTTTGGCTTTTATACTCGTGCCCTTTCTCAACGTCTCACTTTGTTGCACTAGCTCGCACCTTCTCAGACTCTCTTTGTGGCCTCTTTCACTATGTCACCGTCAAAGGTGTCCAACACCATCGTTGAAGCTTGCTTCCGAAGAAGAAGGTTATTGGCTACATATCGGTGACGATTCTTCGTGTTTTTTTGCAGCCTCCAAAGAAGAAGGTTCCTCGCACCATCAAGAACACAAGGGAACCCGATGAGACCGTTTGCAAGGCCGACGATGATGAGATTTTGAACTTTTATTAATAGGGTTTTATTCCGATTTGTGCCTTTTGATTGCAAAATTTGTGATTTTGTTTTACTGATATAGTATTATTGCCCTAAGTTTTAATGTGGCGAGGTTGCAAGGCTTGCGTTGTTTAGGCTTAACAGTGGTGAGGTTCTTGAGTATCAAGTGTTTGTTAAAGCAGACAGGGTTTCTCCCTTTGACCTTGCAGCTAGTTGGAGGGCTTATCAGGATAACTTTTGTCCTTCATTTGTGAGATGGATTCTGGATGTGAGCATAAATTTAGCACCTCAAATCGGTGGTGAGGTAAGATTAAAATAAAACCCCTCCTCTTGGGCACCTTCATTTTACTTTGTAACCCTTTATTTCCTTGTTATCTATAAAACAAATACTTAATCTAGTTCTAACTCTTAACTCTTGAGATAGTATGTAGATGCCAGATGTCTTGAACTTAAAACCTCACCTTTTTCTAGACAATTTCAACTTGAAGTGCAAAAATATTGGTCAGTTTGATAATCTTGTTAATTTTATGTTTTGATTATTCTATATGTAACGTAATTCTTTAATTCCAACTAATTTAGGCTTACTTTTTTTTTTTTGTTTCAGAATGGTTGTTTTGTGGGTTTGTAACTTGATCTTAAGCATTATGTTGTCCTAACTCCCGCAAAATGTTTGATATACATGGGCTCCTATTTAAATGTATGAACTAATATACATATGCCTTTTCCAAAAGTTAATTAGCATTGTTATTTATGTATTTGGTCAATATGATTACATTATTTTCATGATTCTATGCTTATTTTTACAATGGTACACATGTGATTAATCAGTACTTTGATTTATACTTTATACAATAATTTTGAATTGAATATTGAGGAATAACAATGCACATGGACAAGCTTTTGCTATTCCACACAAAAGAATCTAAGTTTTTTTGTTTATATATTAAATTTTGAAATTGAGTGTTGAGTTTACTTCTCTTGTTTTAACAGGGATATATACATGACAGTGCATTTGAATCATGTAACTGGGTAGTTTCAGGGCAGCATTGTATGATGGGGATAAATATGTATGCTCAATATCAAATTCATCATGTTATCAATTTTAGTGAAGAATTGTTCTTTATTTTATGATCATATTTATTGTTTTATTAAATTTCTAATTTGACAAGTCCTTGATTAAAATTAGAGACTTGTTATCATGATAGAGATTGTGATAATGAGAAACAAGTCCTTTATAATTTTAAACTAAATTGTTCTTGATCATAGGATTATTATGAATAGGATATCGATAATCCAGATAGATAAATATATGTGTAATAGTCTTTATTAGATAAAGATTAATGGATCTCATTTATTAAATTGCATATTTAGATGGTGTACATGCATGTGGAGGTCATCATTGAACTGACTTAATTGAGAATTCCTTATAGTTAATATTACTTTGATATGTCAATAAGAAGTTCTCAAGAAGAAATATAATAGTTTCCTTTGATCTAAGATTATCATAGTAATTGACAAGTGATTTATTACATTTTAATTTCGGAAACCTAATGCTTTAGGGCACTAGTTGAATGAATATTGGATATGATTAAATACTTGCAGAGATTAATCAAGAAAGAATCAATCAACTCTAGGTAATGAGTTTGAGCTCTATGATAGAATTATGACCTTGGCTAGGGCAATTGAATGAAAGAAGAAAAAAGTTTCTTAAGTCATTAATTGATTAAATGTATTAGCTTATTAGATATTGATAATAATATTATACTCTATAGTTAACCTTGAGCTATAAATGATGGTAGGAAATATTACAATATTCTTCTATTGGTTCTTGAAGGTAAAATGTGTTATTTAATGATATTCAGACGTTAAGGAATGTTGCTAGACGCCTACCTTGATTAGTAAATTAATAATAATTAATTTACTACCAGTTTAGTATTAAACCTACGAGATCACATACAAATGAGTGTTCCAATTTTTGCGAAAGAAAATAATTTATTTATTAATTAAATTAGAAAAATTAATTTAATCAAATAAATATTTTATTAGTACATTATTATATTCTTTGCTAGCACCAAGAATATAATTAATATAAACAAATAATATTATTTTATAAATATGGAAGTTATCCATAAAATAAGAACAAGATTCTATTGCTACATATCAGGATCATATCATGTGATTACTTATCGTAATTAATCATGTGATTATTTGGAAATTATTTTTTGCCTTATATGAGGAAGATTCTTAAGATAAAAAGATATGAGATAGTTTTTATTTTCAAATATAAAGATAAATATATGTGAAATTATGTTAAATAAAATCTCTCTTTTTTGAAAAAGATCTAAATCCATATCTCTTTGACATTGTAAATAGAAGCATATACTGAAATCAAAGTACACTAGATCCAAAGGGGATTTATTCTTTAGAGTTCCACTCATGAAAGAGTTGATAGTCGAGATTGGTCTCGGTGTGGATACACGTAGAGTCTTCACACTATTGAAGAAACATTTTGTTGCGAAACACAACTCTTTAGATCAACATGTCTAACAAAAGAATTCAAGGAACTAACTAAGAAAGAGTTGATTAACCAAACACAACTCTTTTCCAAAAAGAACTCCAACGTCATCACGTCAGCTTGGCGGCTCTAACAAAAAATAATCTCCCTCCAGAGACACCTACTACTGCTCATTTGCTCACACAAACGAAATTTCGCGATTATCACAGGTACCAACCACACAGTACAACAAAACAATGGTGAGTTTATTATATAAAACTAATAAGCATCAGATAGCAGCAGTTTGAAAAGAAACAACATTATCCACCACAATCATTAACAAAAATCCATTATTCCAATACATACTCAACAAACCAATCATTCAATGCATTTCACAACTCAAACAACCATGCAAAGAATAATGCATGCACCTGACTCATCTTTCATCATGCAATGTGGTACCATATCCCGAAAATAACCTCTCACAAGAAAAATGATTCACCGCCTATCAGGGCCACCTTGTCGTGCACTGGCCATTCCCCCTCGGTGATCAGCCAGGGTCGTTGGGGAATTTCAAACCTGATGACCCCTTAGTACTTGCATTTTCAGCCTACTGAAACCCACAGGTACGCACATGCCTTCATTCTATTTCCATCATGCACATGAAGTATGAAACATGGGCATCATCAATGTATGACCATGGCTAGGAACAAATCCTTCCCTGCAAGGATGACCAATCATGCACCCCTCATGGGTATCAATGTACATACGCATCACCTCATCTCGATATCATCATCATATATATCAAATTCATCTTATTTCAACATTATCCTCATAAACATCAACTTCATCTTATTTCAACATCAACATCCATTTCATCATTATCTCATTTAAACATCATAAACCATATCATCATTATATCATTTATACATCATCAAACACATCATCATTATCTCATTCAATCATCACCAACACATCAATAACATCTCATTTCAACATTATCAATGACATCAATATCACCTTATTGATCCACAATTCATATTACCACGAGACTGGTATTTTAAGAAAATTCTAAATTAAAGGGGAGGACTACACTATAGAAAACACACTTTTATGCCTATTTAAAGATTTAATAAAGAATTAAATAGGAAAACATATTATAAAATTTTGGGCAGAGTCTCCTCTGTAATTAAGACTTTTCCCAAAATTTCAATCATTACAACAACAATATCATTCACAATTTTATCCATCAATAACAAATTCATCGCACCCCATTAGTTAAAAACACAGTTTTTCTTGAAAGTGAGCACACAACAGGAACAAACATACATCAATAATAAATGTATCGCATCCCATTAGTTTAAAACATAACTTTTCTTGAAAACCAGCACATAACAGGGACAGACAAATATCCTCATAGTTAGACTCCCTGGCCCCCAACTATGGTATCAAAACTATAACCAAATAATAAACTTCCCTTACCTAACCAGGAGTTCTCCCTGTTACAGCCTACCGGTGTTGTTTCGTGATCCTTCGAATACGCGTGCTTATCCGAACATAGAGCTCTATATACCAAATCAAAGATAATTTAGTATAGATTTCAAATGCAAGGTCAAAATTAACATTTGGGGTCAAATACCCACCCAAATTGAAAAGGAGCTAAATGGTGTTTCGGGAGATTACATCAAAAGACATCATTTTGAAATTCCAATCACACCAATATGACCAGGACTCAACAAGGATCACAGAAATGACATCAATTTCATAAAAAGGAGACTCTACAACATCTCATTTTTAAAGGATTTTTCAAAGGAAGTATAAAACTCCCAACAACAGTACCAAAAACACAAGAGACACTAAGAAAAACTTAAACTAGCTAAGAGAAAACAAAAGACACTAAGATTATCTCAAGGAAACCAAGAAAGGAGGATTGGAGGCTCCGTTCTCTACTGAAACTTTGAGAAGAGTTATGAATATTCTGCTCTGATTAAAGGGTTCCTCTCCATGCAGTGGTCTCGTGGCAAGCAACGGCGGCCCATGGTGGTCACCGGTAGTCTTGGTTGGTGGAGGATGATGGTGGGAGGTTGGATGGCTGTTGGGAGGAAGAAGGAGGCCAATTTTTGTGATTTTGGATGCTGCTGCACTATTTAACACCAACTTGA
Organism: Glycine latifolia; assembly: GCA_013407115.1. Lineage (NCBI taxonomy): Eukaryota > Viridiplantae > Streptophyta > Magnoliopsida > Fabales > Fabaceae > Glycine > Glycine latifolia. The sequence goes on along the minus strand of QARZ01040710.1, from coordinate 29,413 downwards.
CTCACCCAGGCGAGCTAAAAAGCCTTCCCAAATTCGCCTAGGCGAGTTGACCCAATTTTAAAATTTCTAGTTCAGGGAAGAAATTATTTTCTCATGCTAAACTTTTTTTCCAATCCCAACGGTCAAAAATTAGATATGTGGGTTAGGCTCCTACCTTTAAAATAGGAAGGAGATCCAATGGTTAACCAATCCAAAATGTTGATTTTACTAAAATAGGTTTCGGGGTCAAACTCAAAATCGCACAATTCAATGCAACTCAAACTAACTTCGCACAACCTAACATACATACCAAGCAATTGCACAAGGGTAAAATGCACAATAACTCAACCAATCTAAATCAATCAAATAATCAAACAATCGCAACAAATACATCAAACATCTATTTTCAGTTATCGAAATTTTAGGGTGTTACACAGCGTATACATACTGTTCCATGTGGATGTGGGGTGGATACTATTGAAGTACCTGTGGATAAAAAATTCCAAACTGATGGCCCAAAAGTTAAGATTGGAAAGTATTGTTTCAAAGGTTACAGATGGATGTGTTCAAAAACCATAGTTGATTGTGTTGAAGCCCTCATAGGTGCTTATTATGTTAGGGGTGGGCTTACTATTGCACTTCATGTAATGTAGTAGCTAGGAATGAATGTTGGGCATGATTCACCATTGATACATGAAGCCATAGCTAGGACATTATCAAGGTCCTATGTCCCAAAAGCTTTTGATATCAATGCCTTGGAACTAAAGCTTGGGTATGAATTTTCCATTAAGGGTTTGTTATTGGAGGCCATGGCACATCCATGATTATGATTAGCAATGAAAACAATAATAATAACCACAATCATTCTCAATAATCCATCAGTTTAACATACACTCAACAAACTAGTCATCAACGTTTTCCAGAATTCAAATCAATTATACTCAAAATGATGCATGCACTTGACTCAACTCTCAAATACAATGTGGTACCATTCGTCAAAAAATAGCCTAAGCATGGCCACATGACACTTTCACTTAGGAAAACGATACAATAACTGGTCGAGGTCATCCTGTTGTGCATTGGCAACTCCCCCTATGGTGATCAGCCTGAGTCACAAGGGAGTTCCAAACCGAGTGATATGCCCCCAAGTACCCGCATTTTTGTCCTCATAAAAAACCATAGGTACTTACTGCTACCATTTATACTATTTCCATCCAATTATGAAGTATGAAATATAGGCACCATCAATGCACTCACCGTGGATAGTTAAATTTTTTTAGTAATTTCTTTCCCTATCCAGGGATATCCAACTAGTCACTACACCTCACATGTACATACACAACATACATCCATCACAAAGATATATTCAAGATCAACATCATCTATCATCAATGTCATCATCAACATCAATATCATCTCAATCTCAATGTCATCAACAACATCATCATCATTTCATTTTAATATCATCAATAACATCAACATCGTCTCATATCAATATTATCATCAACATCACAAGCAATCACATTTACATATATACATATAACATATGCTTGAGATTCACATTCCCTAGGTCTTCAGACAACACAAATCTCATACATTCGCAATCCATAATACCATGAGACTGATATTTTACGAAAATTCTAAATTAAAAAGGAGAACTATAATATACAAAACAAACTCATCCCATTTAAAATTTAATAAATAAGTAAATAGGAGAACAAATTATAAAATTTTGGATAGAGTCTCCTCTGTAATTAATATTTTCCCAAAATATATTAGAACAACAACATCATTCACAATTTCATTCATCAATAACAAATATATTGCATCCCATTAGTTTAAAACACAATTTTTCTTGAAAACTAGCACGCAACATGGACAGACATACATCCTCATAATTGGGTTTCCTGACCCCCCCAACTATTGTATCAAAAGCTGTAAATAAATGATAAACTCCCCTCACCTATCTATATCCCTTTGTTAGCTCCTGGTAGCGTCATTTTGAGATCTCTCAAGTTCACATCGTTTGTTCCAAACGCAAAGCTCTATATACCAAATTAAAGTCAATGATGACATAACCTGGTTGGCCGAGATGAACATCCCTTTTTCTCTCACATCCGAGTTGCTAAACACGACTGTTTTATCATACCAGTTCAACAAAACCTAGTTGGAAGATAACCATTCCATACCCAAAATAACGTTGATCTGGCTAAGAGGCAAACAAACCAGATCAACCTGGAATTTTCTATCAGAAATTTCCACAAGGCAGTCCAAACATACCTCAGAAGTCAACACAGACCCACTAGCCGGGGTCTCAACCACAAACTCATTATTTAAAGAGGACACAAAAAGTTTAAGTGGCTCTACACACAACTGGGGTATGAAGGAATGGGTTGCACCGGAATAAAAAAGCACAAGTAAAGGAATCCCATTTATGAAGCATTTACCTTGGATTAGATCTCTGGAGTTCGAGGCTTCAGCACCACTAAGAGTGAAGACTCTTCCCGTAGTCCTCGGTTGTCCGGGTTGGTTCTGCAGGCCTACACCATTCCGCTCTCTCTTGGGGTGTGGGCAGTCCCTTTGGAGGTGACCCCTCTCCTTACAGTTATAGCAAGTCGGGCCTCTCTGCCCACACTCAAAAGCGATATGCCCGGGCTTACTACACTTGAAGCATGTGATCTGGGTTGGAAAGGTAGCGGGTCTACTACTACTACCACCCGGGAATCCCACAGCAGCAGCCCTTTGGTGGTTGGGGCGATGATCATACAGCTTATGGGGATGGTGTAAGGCTTCCCCCGGTGTTGCTGCCCAGTCTTCTTGTCTTTTACTGGGCCCGCATTTTGGTAGTAGGCCGCCCTGTCTTTGGAATCTTTATCCCAAATTCTACACATGTTGACTAAGACCGGGAACTAATGGACTCCTTGATAGTTTACAGCTTGCTTCACCTCGGGTCGCAAGCCGCTCAAAAACTTCACACACTTAGTGTAACGACCCAGATTATAAGTTGCTAATCTGGATGCTTGATGTGTGTATTATGTTAATTAAATTACATGTGTTATGTTGATTGATTAATTGTTCTATTTATAACTTGCTATTTGAGTGCTTTTGTCTTGGTATACGTGCTTGATGGGTATTAGACGTAAGTCAACTCTACTGTGCTGTGGTTGCTAGCTGTGCACATTAAGTGGACGTACTGTGTTAGCCGTATTTATAAGCAGCAGGCTAACAGAGCAACAAGTTCACTCTTCCTTCTTCTACCTTTGCATTTCCTCTATTTTCTCTCTAAAACTCACCTAGAAACCTCTCGTTCTCGACCCCTCCTTTGTTACCTCCAACCTACAAGAGCCACCATAGCTGCTGCGAAAATTCCGACGGTGAGAGGAACTTCGTGGTTGGATCTGAAGCTTAGGACAAACACACCGTGAAACTCGTGAATGAACTCCTAGTTAGGTAAGGGGAGTCTGTCGTGTTTCTTAACAGCTTGAGGTACCATGGTTTGGGGGCCAGGGAGTCCAGCCGTGATGATAACTGCATGTCCCTGTGTGTGATGTTTTTCCCAGAAAAGCTACGTCTTTCATGAATGGGATGTGGTATGTCTTAAATCTGTTGAATGTTGTTTTGTGTTGATGTTTGGTGTTCTTGTGGGGGAGTAGATGTTCTAAGAACTCCCTGTGCATGTGTGAAGATTGGCATTTTGATGCTAAAAGGCTTCTAAGGCACTTGCGGGAATGTTCGTGAAGGTGAGGAGTACCGGGATGGGTTGGTCGTGTTGCACATAGACATCAACCCTTATGTCTTGATGTCGGCTATCGGGATGGGTAGGCCGAGTTGAGCGGGTTACGTGGCATGCACGAATGCATGCAAGACGTAACCTAGTCCTTGTTGGCGGATGTCAGTAGACTGGGTTCCCTACCCCGGGTCGCTCCCTTAGAGTCATTAAGACTCGCTTCCCTTTTTATAAGGTATACCAGGTCACTTACCGGGGTGATACGTTAGAGCTGTTGAGCTTAAGTTACCTCACCATAGAGAGAGCTACCGGGTTGCTAACTCGGATAAGCTCGTGTCCTCTCGAGAAAAGAGCCATTGGGTTCCCCTACTCGGTTGAGCTGGTGTTCCTTCTTCTAGAACAGCCGGGTTCCATACACGTGTCATCTCTAGAAGCTCATCCTCCCATTTCCTTAGAGAGACCGGGTTCCTTACCCGGGGGGGACTATTTCCTTTAGAATTGCTAAGTCCAAACCCCTTTTCTTGAGAATTGTCGGGTTCCCTACTCGGCAGAGCTTGTCTACTCTTGGGAAATGAGCTACCGGGTTCCCTTACACCCTTGTGTGGGTTGGTGAAATACAAACCCAGGGTCTTTACAAGCGCTATCTTTTATAATCAATTACAGTGCTTATGCAATCAATTACATAGTGCAGAACCCGTCCTTAGGACTTTATAAGGAATCTAAGGACTTCTTGACTGCCTTTGGCAAAACCTTACCAAACCCAACCAACCTCGACAGGGTTCCTCCGACTTCGCCCGTTTTACTACCCTTGTTTTCCCTTGTCCAAACTTTACCCCTCTGACCGACCCCTACTGAACTTGTCCGAGTTCTACCGGCCTTGTCCGCCTTTGTCCGACCTTGTTCGGATTCTTACCTTGAGATAGTATATCTAAGTGCCAACCTGGATATCTCGTACTTCACACCAGTTCACTTGTTTGTATGTGTTTGTGAATAACGTATATGATTATGTTGGTGGCATTTGAACTCAGCCTATGTGATGGCTTGGGATGAGGAATGCGTTTGGATATACATAAATACCCACAGGGGTGTATGGCATTATCCTAGCTAGGTCAAGTTGAGCCTGGTCCTGGGTTATACATTGATGGTGCCGTGTTAGTATTCTATGTATAGCCGTGAGATGCTGGGACTGGGTGGTGGTAAACCTTGAGAGGACCATGGTCAGTGCATCGTTGTAGTCGTGAGATGCCGGGACTGGGTGGTGGTAAACCTTGCGAGGACCATGGTCAGTGCATCGTTGGGCCCTTGTCTGGGCGGTATGTTACTTATGGGGTGTATGACGGGTTACCCTTGCGAGGAAGGATTATGTTCCTAGCCGGGTCATACATTGATGGTGCCTATGTAACATACGACATTTGCATGACGGAAATAGGATGGTTGATTGCATAGTATGAGAAGTACTGGGGGGACCACGTCTGTAGGGAGATCCTTATGACACCCATTTTGGCTGATCACCATGGGGGGTGATGGAGTGCCTTTAGTTAAATATTTTTATATCATTCTTACCTTATTTGACTTCTCTTGGACTTTTATTTTCCCATTCTAATTCGGTTTTTTTCTTAGGCAAGTTAGTGGGCTTAATTGCTAATTGTTGTGTATTTTCAAATTTTATGCTCACTTGACGTATCTGCCTTGTACAAGACCTACAAAGCTCTATGAAACTCCGAATTGAGCATTCTTGTAGTCGTTGGAAAGACAAAGAAAAGATCTACAAGTTTTCCAGAAATAATTCGAGGCCAATTCTGCCATTTGGAGGGTTATTTTAGGCTTTGAAGTCAGAACCACTGCACTTGTATTTTTGGGCTGCGAGTTGGACTTTTATTGGTGTAAATAGCATAAATAATTAGAATTGATGGGTTGTCATGGCCCATTCTTTTATTCAGACTTAGTCACTATATATTAGTGACATTAGGAGGAATTATTACATTACATTTCATTTTACAATAACAGTTTTACATTTCTCTTTTTAAGTTTTTAGAATCGAAACCCTCTCTCTTATTTTCTCTCAACTGTTCTTCCTTGTTCTTCATTTTTGTTTTCCTTTCTTACATTTTAGTGCACTTATTTCATGGGGCTTTCATTGATGATGATCATGGAAGGCTAGATAATCAATCAATCCAAGGATCCAACCCAAGCAAGGTAAGAATTTGAGTTCTGGTTTATTATTTCGAATTCTGTGTGAATGTTCACTTTCTTCTTCAATTGCTATTCTGTTTTCATGATTATGAATGCGTTTAGGATTGAAAGCGGATTAGGTTATGGATTCATTTCCTAATTTCAAATATAAATCACAGATTAATTGGATGATATTTCAATTAGGGTTGTGGTTTCAATTAATTTAGGGGTTAATTCGATTGAACTGCTTCTAATGAAATTGAATGAACTTGCACAATAGGATAAATGAGAACGATGATGATTCGAATAGCTTGGTTTGGTGAATTGGATTGATGCTCTTTAATCTGTTTTACATTACTTGTAATAAGTTCAATTAGTTTTTGCATTAATCTTTAATTGTAGTTTGTGTTTTTGCAATTTTCATTTAGCACATGCAAACTGTTCGAAAAAAATCCCCCTTTTATTTATTAGTGAATTGAAGTTGGAACCATATTGATTGTGTCTCTGAGTCGACCTAGGTTAATCCTGTGCTACAGAATTAGCTTAGTTTAATTGTTTTGAAGCCACACGACAAACGCTTATCAGGGGGTGAGTCCTGTGAACAACAGAGTGACCCTGGCGTATTGCAGTAATCATTCGTACCATAGATTTTGGCCTATTTTCGGGATGGTACCACATTGCATAATCAGAATTGAGTCAGGAGCATGCATCATGCTAGATATTACAAGTCGATTTATGAGATGTCTGTGGATGTTAGTGTTTAATGGATGGTTGGAATGTTCGTATTGATATGTTGATGATCGTGTTGCTTCAAGACTGGGTCGTGTCCCTTTTCTGTTGTATTTATTGTTGTTATTTAATATGATGAACTCACATTTGCTTTGTTGTACCTTGTGGGTTGGTACCTGTGATGACCGCGAACCATGCTCGTGTGAGCAGATGGGCAGCAGTAGGTGCTTTTGGGAGAGGACCGGGTTGTTTGGAGCCGCTATGTTTCGCTGGGATGTCCATGGACATGATCCCGGGCAGGAGTTGCACTTTGCTAGATGCAGCCCTTGTTTTTAATGGATGCACTCCTTGTTTTGCTAATTACACCCTTGACTTCTATTTCTCTTTCTATTTATAAAACACTTGATGTATATTTTGAGACATAATCTTATATACTTGTAATTAAATTATGTCTGGTATGTGCATACATATTTTCGAAATGTCTTATGAGTACCTTTAATTACGTTTACGTTTATTTTCTATAAGGATGGCCGTTATATGCTCACAAAAAATTTATCATCGTTTTCACAAGCAACTAAATGGGTGTTCTTTTTATTAAAAATGAATTTATATCTTGGTCATGAGTTAGTAATACAGTAGAGACGTGGTGGGTCGTTACACTTAAAGCTTTCACCATCCCGTCCCTGGTAGTGAGGGAAGTATCTTACCAACTCTTCAAACTTAGCCACATACTCGGCTACTGTCCTGTTCCCTTGCTTGAGCTCCAGGAACTCCATCTCTTTCTTGTTCCTTACATCTTCTGGGAAAATACTTTTCCAGAAATGCCTCCTTGAAAGTTTCCAACGACACTACCTGGCCTTCCGCCTCTATGCATTTGCGGGTGTTATCCCACCAATACTCAACTTCTTCTGCCAGGGTATAGGTGCTGAAGGCAACCTTTTGTTCCTCGGGGCATGCCATAACCTGAAACATCTTCTCAATCTCCCGAATCCAGGTTTGAGCGTCCTCCGGGTTGTATTCTCCATGGAATGAAGGAGGATTGTTGCGCTGAAAGCGGTCCAACCCTTGGTATTCCACGACTTTCGTAGCTTCTCCCCTACTCTGATTTCCCAAAGCCTGAGCTAAGGCTTGGAGAGCATCAACTATAGCATGATCATTCCTACCGGCCATCACTTACTGCGCATAACAAGAAGTGAGAACCCGAAAGGAGTACACAAACAAACACCAAGCCATACTATACAGACTCCCTATTCTTTGTATTCCGGACCGCTTGCCATAATGTTCCCTTGCATTGTCCCGAATTATACATATGGCTAGTCTGATAACTCCCAACAAAGCATAGAAACTTATGGTATAGCAGACGTGAGAAATACAAATATGCTATAACTACACTAAAAACAACACCATACACAAGCTCAAACATAATCTAGCACAACACAGCTAGCCACTTCAACAATCAACATAACTTGCACAGAGAAACATAGCAAACTCACAACTCACTGGCCGAAAGGTTCGACCTGGCTCTGATACCACTAATGTAACGACCCGCCACGTCGCTACTGTATCACTACTCTTAATCGTGCCATTAACATGTTTTAAATGAAAACTCTTTTAATTTAATTGTGAAAACACTGGTAAATTTTTCGCAAGCACATAATGACCATCATCATAAAGTAAGCACGTAAATAGGATACATATGAGACATCTCAAGTACACATGTATATATACAAAACGTGGTTTAGTTATAGGTACAATTAATCATGTCTAAAAGAAACATATAAGTGTTTTACAAAGGAAACAAGAATTTAAGCAACGGGGTATAGTTATCAAAATAATGGGGTGTAATTAGCAAAACACAACCCCTACCCGGGATCTGATCCATTGACATCCCGGCAACTCGGCGGCTTCAACCAAAAGATGGTCATCTTCTCGGTCCTACTGCTGTCCATCTGCTCACACAAATACGGTTCGCGATCATCACAGGTACCAAACCACAAGGTACAACAATCAAATGTGAGTTTATCATGTAAAACAACAAACAATAAATAACATTAGTTAGGGAAAACATGCATGGGCATCCAAAAACATTCCATAAGTCAACTCATAATGTCTAGCATGATGCATGCTCCTGACTCAACTCTCAGCATGCAATGTGGTACCATCACGAAAATAGTCCATCTCGGTATACAGATGATGTAGTAGATTGTCAAGGTCACTCTGTCGTGCACAGGTTACTCTCTCCTAGTGGTGATCAGCCCCAGGTGTCAAAAGGAGTTCCTAACAGACGTGGCCCCCAGTACCCCAATACCCTACAACCATCATCCTATTTCCGTCGTGCAAATGCAGTATGACACATGGGCTCCATCAATGCATGGCCCAGCTTAGGAACAAATCTGTCCTGGCAAGGATAATGCCATGCACCCCTCATGCGCATACGTATCGCCCCAAACGAGGGCCGCCCCAACACTGACTCATCAATGCACTGACCGGGGTCCTTGCAAGGTTAACCACCTGGTCCCGGCATCTCACGTGTCTATGCATAGCATATCACCACGACACCATCAATGTCTATGCACACAATCATCTCATGAACCAACCTTCCAAGGTTCCAACATTATCATATAAGTTCATTACATACATGTCAATAGTAACACAACAAAGACTAGGGAGTCAGTGTGAAGTATTAGGTGTCCGGGTTGGCACCTATATATGATAACCCTGAGGTAGGAATCCGAACAAGGTCGGATGAGGTCGGTAAAGATCGGGCAAGGGAAGACAAAGGTGGACAAGAGCGAATGAGGTCGGAAAAGGTCAGTAAAGGTTAGTCAAAGGCGATCAAGGGGGTCCTTGGGTTTCTTATAAAATACCAAGGACGAACTTAGCACTATGCAATCGATTACATAAGCGCTGTAATTGATTATAACAGATAGCGCTTGCAAGACTCGGGATTGTATTAATATCACCAACCTTCACAAGTTTGTCCGGGTTACGAAAGCCTAGTAAGGGAAACCCGGTAGCTTCTCAAAGTAGAGATACGAACTCTACCGAGTAAGGGAACTCGGTAGTTCACAAAGAAAAGACTTGGACTTAGTGATTTTAAAGAAAATAGCCCATCCTGGGTGAGGAACCTGGTAGCTCTAAGGAAAGGAGATGAGCTTAACCGAGTAGAAGACCTAGTGGCTTTTTTCCCGAGAAGGCACAAGCTCATCCGAGTTAGGGAACATGATGACTCTTTTGAAGTAACTTGGGCTCAACAGCTCTAAAGTACCACCCCGGGTAAGGAACCCAGTATATCTAAAGAAAAGGGAGCGAACCCTAGCAGCTCTAAGGAAACAACCCCGGGTAAGGAACCCGGTATATAGACGTCCAACAACAAGGACTTAGAGTCACGTCTTGCATGCTCACATGCATGCTACTTAAACAACTCAGCTCGACATACCCATCCCGGTACCCGGCACCTCCATGAACACTACTACAAAGTGTCTTAGAAGTTTTCAGCATCAAAATGCCAACTTCACACACATGCATGGGGAGTTCTTACAGCATCAACTCCCCCACAAGAACACCATCAAGAATCAACACAAAACAACAACCAACAAACATAAAGCATATCACGTCTCATTCATTAAAAAGGCATAGCTTTTTTGGAAAACAACACACACCAGAGACATGTAATTATCGTCATGGTTGGACTCCCTGGCTCCCAACCATGGTATCTAAAGCCTTTATCAAACATAATAAACTCCTCTTACCTAACTAGGAGTTCATTTTCGAGCTTCACGACGAGTTGTCCAATGCTTTTGCTCTGGCCACGAGGTTCTTCTCGACGTCAGAATTCTGTGGTAGTTACGGTAGTCCTTGTGGGTTGAAGGTAACACAGGGGGTTGAGAAAGAGTGGTTTCTGGGTGAGTTTAGAGAGAGAACGGAGAGAAAACACAAAGATGAAGAAAAGAAGAGTATGCTTCCGCTGGGCACTCTGCTGCTTATAAACACTGCTGACAAGACATGTCTACCATGCATGCATGCACAACAACCACAGTGGACAAAGTTGACTTAACATCCACCAAACACACATCCCAAGACAAAAGCACTCAAAACAATCAATTATAAATAAATCAAATAATCAATCAACATAACACACACATAAAACGTCCAACTTAGCAACTTGAAATTTTAGGGTGTTACACAGTACACACTTGACGAACCCACCATCCAATTCACATCACAACTCAAACAACCATGTTCAAAATGATGCATGCACCTGATTCATCTCTCAGAATGCAATGTGGTACCATCCTCATGGAAAAATTCTCTCTCAGGAAAATGATGCAGTAGCTCATCGAGGTCACCCTATCGTGCACTTGTCACTCCCCCCCTCCATGGTGATCAGCCTTGAGTCACAAGGGAGTTCCAAATAGAGTGATTGCCCCCTAGTACCCCCGGTACCTACTGCCCATCATTCTATTTCCATCCATGTGATAACCGATGTCGTATCGCTTCAAAACAATTAAACTATGCTAATTCTATAGCATAGGATTAACCTAGGTCGACTCAGAGACACAATCAATATGGTTCCAACTTCAATTCACTAGTAAATAATAGGGGGATTTTTATCAAATAGTTTGCATGCGTGAATAAAAATTGTAGAAAAAAGTAGCAAAATAAAAACTAACAGAATTGATAAAAGGTATTCTAAAACAGATTAAAAAGCATCAATCCAATTCACCAAACCAAGCAATATGAATTATCATAGGTCTCAGATAATGATTTTGCTGTGAAAGTTCATTCAATTTCATTAAAAGCAGTTTAATCGAATTAACCCCTAAATAATTGAAACCACAAACCTAATTGAAATATCATCCAAATAATCTGTGATTAAAATTCAAAATTAGGGAATGAATCCATAACCTAATCCGCTTTCAATCCTAAACACATTCATAACCATGAAAATCGAATAAAGGATTGAAGAAGAAAGTGAACATTCACATAGAATTTGAAATACCAAACCAAAACTCAAATTCTCCTTGCTTGGGCTTGGATCCTTGGATTGATTGATTGTTTAGCCTTCCATGATCATCATCAATGAAAGCCCCATGAAATTAGTGCAAGAAAATGGAAGAACATAAATGAAAATGAAGAACAGTGAAGAACAATGAAGAACAATTGAGAGAAAATAAGAGAAAGGGTTTTAATTCTAAAAACTTCTAAAAGTCACTACAAAATGTGTTTGTGCTAAAATGAAGTGTGTTCATTTAAATCACTAAAATCACTAAAATATAATGACTGAGTCAGTAGGAAAAGATGGGTCATAATGAAGCCCAACTAATCTAACTAATTACTAATTACACTAATTTCGCATCCCAAAATTCAAGTGCAGTGGTTCTGACTTCAAAGCCTAAAATGACCCTCAAAATGAAAGAATTGGCCTCGGCTTATTTCTGACAAAATTGTAGATCTTTTTCTTATCTTTCCAGGGACTACTCATATGCATCATTTTGAGTTCTTTATAGCTCTCTAGATCTTGTGGAAAGAAGATAGGTCAAGTAAGCAAAAACTCCGAAAATAAGCAACAATTATCAATTAAGCCCACTTGTTTGCCTAAGGCAAAAAATGAATTAGAATGGAAAAATAACAGTCCAATAGAAGTCAAATAAGCTAAGAAGAATAGAAAAATATTAAACTAAAAATACTTAATCACCATGCAAATATGAATTATGAAACATGGGCACCATCAATGCATTGACCATGGGATGCTTAAAATTCGTAAACTCTCTCTCATAAGTTTATCCAGTCATGCAACCTCCATGTACATACATGATATGCCTCTAGCATATAGTAGTTTTTAGGCTTAATTAATTAATAAATTGTTTAAGATTTAGTAAATTAGTTTAGGAATTAGTGAATTATTACTTAATTGCATATTTATTAAGTTTCTTAGTTATTTTATCATTTAGGAACCAACAAGAGAGGAAAAGAAGCTAAAAAGAACAAGCCAATGCTCTCGAAGAATTCACGCGATCAGCGTGGAAGAGTTGAGAAAAACAAGTTCAATTCGAAGCTCCTACACGAGTCGCGCCAACACCCATGCGATCAACGTCAGATGATGAAACACAGCCTCTCAGTTCGAACAAGTCACGCGATTAGCGTGGTCATCCACGCGAGTTGCGCCATTCTAGCAAACTCAAGCATTTAGCTCGAACAAGTCACATGATCAACGTCAACATCCACGCGATTAGCGCGAGAAGTTACAGAACAGCCTTTTCAACTCGAACAAACCACGGAATCGCGTGGGACTTCACGCGAATCTTGTGAAAAGCTCGCTGTTTCCCAAATTAAAAGATTCAAATTGATTCAGTGGAGGGAATAGTTCATTATTACTTGAATTAGACTTAGGATGTCTTAGGGCATAAAAGGAAGCCTCTGGGTCACATAGAGACGGCACTGGACGGGGTTAGACAGATTGCGAAGGAAGAAGCCATTGAAGCACCTTGGGAGAAGATTAGAAGTCTGCAGAACAACATCCTGTGTAACCTTTTCTTTTCTTCTGTTATGTTAGTCATGAAAGTATTGTTAACTCTGAGTATGCTTGGCTAATTTCTGTATTGTGGTTGAGCCATGAACCTATGAAGAATTCCTCTATGTATTGATTGGTTTTAATAAGAGTATCATAATTGCTTTGTTCTATTCTGCTATTCACTGCATAATTCTTAATTCGACTGGCCATTCTCTTAAGAGGTTTAGGGTTAGGATTCGCAATAGGGATATTGGAATTCTAATTTCTGAAATGAGTAAAACAACAATTTATACATTGCCTAGGGATAGGGATGTATGGTTGCAGCACTTTCAGGTTGTGTTGCTTAATGCTTGGTTTAAGAGGGAATCACTAAGGGATTAGGGTTCTTAATTTCATCAAAGGGTTAAACTACTAAGGGATTAGGGTTTAGTTAATCATAAGAGAACACATCAGCTGAGTAATTAAGATTAGTTTAAGTTACTAATCAATCGAACATAGTAGGGAGGAATCATAGGGGATTGCGCTTAACTACAATCATATCTCACTACTGCAGTAAAATTTAATTACATTCGCTTACATTCTGGTTAATTTTCTGTCATTTAAATTACAACACTCAATTACAAATCAACAAACTCTCTCAAACTTATTATTTTGTCTTCCAATTTCTAAGACATTAAGTTATATAAGATTGCATTCAATCCCTGTGGAGACGATACTCTACTTATTCACTTTATAACTTGAAACGAATGGTACACTTGCCGATCGCGCAACAAGTTTTTGGCGCTGTTGCCAGGGATTGAAATAGCCAATTTTATATTAACTTTATATCTTGAGATTGGAATTTATTTTGTTACTAAACTGCTTTTCTTAGTTTATGCGAGGAATAGTTAATCCTGATTATCTACAGTACGACCCTGAGATAGAAAGAACCATTAGAAGAAACAGGAGACTAGCCAGAGAAAGAGAAAGAGAAGCAGAAAACTCTGAATGTGATTCAAATTCTGAAATAGAATCACTAATGGCTGACTGAGGAAATAATCAGCCACGACCGAAAGATGAGCTAATGGAGGATATTCTGGCTCCATTGTTCACTAGACCAAACTCCAGTATTGTGAGACCACCAATAGAAGCAAATCACTTTGATATTCATCCTTCATTGATTACATTGGTGGAACGCAGTCAGTTTGGCGGGGAAGATAACGAAGATCCCCACGATTTTATTGACAGATTTTTAAGAATATGTGATACTATTAGACACCAAGGTGTATCAGATGATGCTATAAGATTGAGGTTATTTCCTTTTGCTGTGAAGGGAAAAGCACTTAGATGGTTAGATAGACAAACCTCAAATAGTATAATCACTTGGGATGAATTAGTTGCAAATTTTTTCGCTCAATACTTTTCAATGGATAAATATAATAGACTGGTGAATGAGATTACCAATTTCACTCAACATGAGAGGGAAACTTTGTGTGCAGCATGGAATAGGTTTCAAGAGCTGATTCGGAGGTGTCCACAGTACAATATGTCTGTAGGTAAAAAGGTATGCATTTTCTTTAATGGTATGATACCTGAATCACGTCTTATTGTTAATGTTGCAGCTGGTGGTTCGATAAGATCAAAAACTGTAGCTCAAACATATGACTTGATTGACTCTCTAGCCCGTGAGGAAAATGAACGCACTCCGATTCAACCCAAGAGGGAAGTCATTCATCTAGGGAGTAATGATGCAATGTTGGCTGAACATAAAATATTGGCCCAGCAACTAGCCAATTTGAATGCAAAAATTGATAAATTACAAGTCTCAGCAGCCCAAGTTTCATCCAACAGAATGCCACCTACCACATGTGAGTATTGCCAAGGTGAGCATGAATCTAATGAATGTCCTATATTAGTAGGAGCTGACCCTGTGCAAGTGAATGGACTTTGGTATGATCAAAGACCTCCACAAAACTTCCAGAGAAATCAAAACAATGCCATGGGGAATAATTTCCAAAGGAGAGTCCAAGGTGGTGGTTTAGATTATAAATCTAATAATTATTTACAGCCTCCACCTATTCCACCCAAGGAACCATCGGAGCTGGAAAAGGCCATGTTGCAACTGTCCAAGACAACTAATGAGCACATACAGGCCACCAATGCCTTCATAAATGAGACTAGAGCTCATCATAAAAACCAAGATGCCTCCATTAGAAATCTTGAGAATCAAATTGGGCAATTGGCAAAACAATTAGCTGAAAGGTCCAAGGACAGTTTCCAAGTGACACCATTGTGAATCCTAGGGAACATGCGAAAGCAATAACTACTAGGAGTGGAAAGACACTTGCTTCTCCAGAAAATCCAAAGGAAAGTCAAAAAGAAGCTGAAGAGGAGAACACTATAAAAGAGGCAGCACAAGATATAGAAGCATCCTCAAGTAAGCAAGAAAAAACTGCTGCACCTTCAAAGAAGCCTATGGATTTCTCCCGCTTTGAGAAGCCTCCTTATCCGGTGAGAAACAAGCAACAAGCACAAAAGCAACAGTTTGCCAGGTTCTTAGAAATGTTTAAAAAACTGCATATTAACATTCCATTTGCTGAAGCTTTAGCTAATATGCCAAATTATACAAAATTTACGAAAGAACTGTTGTCTAGGAAACATAAATTGCAGGAGTGTGAAACTATAGCACTTACTGAAGAGTGCAGTGCAATAATACAGAGAAAGCTGCCACCCAAGCTTAAAGGCCCAGGCAGTTTTAATATTACAATTGCAATAGGGAACATCAATGTAGAAAAAGCTCTATGTGACCTGGGAGCAAGTATTAATTTGATGCCATTATCAGTTTGCAGGTCCTTGGGAATCACTGAATTAAAACCTACAAGAGTCTCTTTACAACTTGCAGACCGTTCTCTAAGAAAGCCTACAGGAGTTATTGAAGATGTTTTGGTAAAAGTAGATAAATTTATATTCCCTGCAGATATTATAGTTTTGGATATGGATGGTGAAAGTGAGATACCACTTCTCTTAGGTAGATCATTTTTAGCCACTGCTAGGGCTTTAATAGATGTAGAGAAAGCTAAATTAGAACTTAGGATGGATGATGAATCTATTACATTTAATGTTTTCGATGCTATGAAAAATCCATCTGATGAACATGATTATTTTAGGCTAGATGTTTTGGATACTGTTATTAGTGCAGGTCAAATTACAAAAGAAGAGGAACTTGAAGAGGTGCTGGAAATTAGAAGCCAAGAAACCACACAAGAAGAGTCAGAAATAGCCATGGAGGTGCTGGAAAAGAAAGAAAATGACATCCCAGTTGGAGCACCAAAAGTGGAGCTGAAGGAATTACCGGAGACTTTAAAGTATGTGTTCTTAGGTGAAGGAGAAACATATCCAGTTATTATCAACAAAGGGCTGGAATTTTATGAAGAAGAACAGTTGCTGAAGGTGCTCAAGGAACACAAAACCGCGATAGGCTGGTCCATATCCGATTTAAAAGGTATTAATCCTTCCTTTTGTACTCATAAACTTCTTATGGAAGATGATATGAAACCAGTAAGGCAGCCACAAAGGAGACTTAACCCCACTATGAAAGAAGTGGTAAGAAAAGAAGTGGTTAAGTTGCTAGATGCAGGTATGATTTACCCCATCTCAGACACCGCATGGGTGAGCCCAATCCAAACCGTTCCCAAGAAAGGTGGGATGACAGTCATTCAAAATGACAACAATGACTTGATCCCCACAAGAACAATCACAGGTTGGAGAATGTGTGTAGATTATAGAAGGTTTAATGATGCAACCCGCAAAGACCATTTTCCACTTCCTTTTATGGACCAAATGTTAGAAAGGTTAGCTGGGCATGATTATTATTGTTTCTTAGATGGATATTCTGGGTATAATCAAATTCCTGTAGCACCAGAGGATCAAGAAAAGACAGCTTTCACTTGTCCCTTTGGAGTTTTTGCATATAGAAGAATGCCTTTCGGACTATGCAATGCGCCTGCAACATTTCAAAGGTGTATGCTTTCTATTTTTTCTGACATGGTTGAGAAAGGTTTAGAAGTATTCATGGATGAATTTTCTGTTTTTGGCTCTTGTTTTAATTCATGTTTAGATAACCTAGCCAAGGTTTTAAAAAGATGTCAAGAGACAAATTTAGTTTTAAATTGGGAAAAATGTCATTTCATGGTAAGAGAAGGAATTGTCTTAGGACATAAAGTTTCTGAAATGGGAATAGAGGTTGATAGAGCTAAGTTGTTAGTAATTGATAAATTACCTCCCCCTATTAACGTTAATGGTGTGAGAAGTTTTCTAGGACATGCAGGGTTTTATAGGAGATTCATCCAGGACTTCTCCAAAATTGCAAAACCTCTCAGCAAATTGACTGAAAAGGGAGTAGATTCTTGTTTTGACCAGGCTTGTTTAGATGCATTTAATATCCTGAAAAGAAACTCACCACTGCACCTATTTTAATTGCTCCTGATTGGACTTTACCATTTGAACTTATGTGTGATGCTAGTGCTTATGCAATAGGTGCTGTTTTAGGACAAAGGAAAGAAAACCGCTTGCATGTAATATATTACGCTAGTAAAATTTTGAATAAGGCACAAGTCAATTATGCCACAACTGAGAAAGAGATGCTAGCTGTAGTATATGCTTTGGACAAATTTAGGTCTTATTTGATTGGTTCTAAAGTCATTGTGTACACTGACCATGCAGCTTTAAAGTTTTTAATGAATAAGCAAGACGCAAAGCCACGTTTGCTGCGTTGGATGCTTTTGTTTCAGGAATTCGATTTGGAAATTAAAGACAAGGCCGGAGTGGAAAACAAGGTGGCAGACCACTTGTCAAGGATTCAAGACAAGAAGTTGCAAGACAGTCTGGAGCTAGAAATAAATGAATCTTTTCCTGATGAAGGAGTGATGGCAATCCAAGTCAGCCCATGGTTTGCAGATATGGTAATTACAAGGCTGTGGGAGTGATACCTGAAGATTTGAACTGGCAGCAGAAGAAGAAGTTTCTCCATGATTCTAAGAGGTATTTATGGGACAACCGTTTTCTTTATTTTCAATGCACTGATGGGGTAATTCGCAGATGCGTAACTGAGTCCAAGGCACCTAAAATCCTTTGGCATTGCCATGCCTCGGATTATGGAGGACACTTCGGAGGAAATAGAACAGCACAAAAAGTCTTATTCCAACATTATTCAGAGATGCAAGAGATTTTGTGGAAAAATGTGATCGCTGTCAAAGGACGGGAAATATTTCTAGAAAGGATGAAATGCCACTGAATAATATCCAAGAAGTGGAACTGTTCGATGTATGGGGAATTGATTTTATGGGTCCTTTCCCTAAATCATATTCCAACCAATACATCTTGGTTGCAGTAGATTATGTGTCTAAGTGGGTTGAGGCTGTGGCTTTACCTACCAATGATGCAAAAGTAGTGGTTTCGTTCCTGCGGAAAAATATATTCACGCTTTTTGGAGTACCCAGAGCTATCATCAGTGACGGGGGAACACATTTTTGCAATAAACACTTTGAAAGTTTACTTGCCAAGTATGGAGTCAAGCACAGAGTTGCCACACCATATCATCCCCAAACAAGTGGACAGGTAGAAATTTCTAACCGTGAACTCAAAAGAATTTTAGAAAAAACTGTTGGGAATTCCAGGAAAGATTGGTCCAAGAAACTTGATGAAGCATTATGGGCATACCGAACTGCATTTAAGACACCCATAGGTATGTCTCAATTTCAACTTATGTACGGTAAGTCTTGCCATCTTCCAATTGAGTTAGAACATAAAGCATTGTGGGCAACTAAATTCTTAAATTTTGAACTCTCTAAATCTAATGAAAAGCGTTTATTGCAATTAAATGAGTTAGATGAGTTTAGGTTAGCTGCATATGAGAATGCTAAGATCTACAAAGAGAAAACGAAGAAATAGCATGACAACAAGATTCGCGTCAAAGAATTTGAACCAGGACAACAGGTTTTGCTTTATAATTCTCGCCTGAGACTCTTTCCAGGTAAGTTAAAATCTCGATGGTCTGGTCCATTCCTAGTGTGTAAGGTTTACCCCTATGGCACAATGGAGATTTCTCCTCTAGATAATGATAGACCATTCAAAGTGAATGGGTGTAGATTGAAGCCTTATTTTGGAGGTGAAGTGGATAGGAATGCAGTTTCCATTCCACTAAGTGCATTGGATGAGTAACAATTTTCTGTCTAGCTCACGACGTTAAACAAGCGCTACTTGGAAGGAAATCCAAGCATTCATTTTGTTATTTTCAAATTCTGCATACTTTTAATTTAGTTAAGAGTTGACACCTAAGTTATATGTAGTTATTCTTGATTTATTTGGTTAATGTTTAGAGTGTTCATTTGAATTATTATGTGTATAATTAGTTTACCTTAAGAATTTTAAGTTGGCAAAAAGCAGCTAAGAAGCATTTAAGAGCATTTGAATAACTCACGCTAATCGCGTGGGTTATGGCGCAAATCGCGCCACCTCTTCGAATCAACCTAGCCAATTTACAATTTCTCACGCTGATCGCGTGACATCTCACGCTAACCGTGCCACCTGGCCGAACTCAAGGGTCATTGCTCCATTGATGACGCTGACAGCGTGAACTCCCACGCAAATCGCGTCAATTATTCGAACTCAGGCAACATACTTGAAGATCTCACACTAATCGCGTGACCAGTGACGCTAATCGCGTCATCCATTCGAATCTGAAGTTCATTTTTGAGTCATTTCACGCTAATCGCGTGAGTTCCAGCGCTATTCGCGTCATCCATGCGAAACTGGGGTTCTTGATTCAAGTTGTCATGCTAACTACGTGAGACATGGCGCGAATCGCGCTAGTTGACCAAAACCAGTGACTCTTCTGCATCATTTCACGCGAATCGCGTGAAACATGGTGCTACTCGCGCCATGAGTTCGAACCTATTTTCCTGTTTCATTTAAACCCACGCGATCAGCGCGGGTGCGACAGTTCAGTTTTTAAATAAGGCATTCAGAACCAAAAACGCGCCTCACTCCTAATTCTTCTCCCAATTCCTCCTAAACCTCCTACAATTCCCCAATTTCCATTCAACCCTCAGCCTACACCAAGCCTTAAACCTCAGTTTAGGGTCCCTTGTCCCCAAATTCTTTCTTCAAACCCCTCATTCTTGAAAAAGCCTGGAATTTCTTTGTAGCATCTCCACCCTCTTCACTCTCATTCACATCCATGGCTGGCAAAAAGGACAAGCAGATAGCGAAGAGGAAGAGGAAGGCACATGAGTCCTCAAGCAACAAGAGGGCTCAAGTTGCTTCATATGATGAGGCTCGCTTCCGATCCGCCGAATGCCAGGAGCAGTTTGACTCTTGGTTTTTACCCAAGAAAGTCATTCCGAAGAAGTGGATCATGTGGGAAGCACTCCCAAAGGACTCTCCAATCAGAGAGGTCATCATGAGACGGCGATGAGAGCGCCTAGTGAGTTTTGCCGAGCCAAGCTCCAGCACCATCCTGAAGGAGTTTTTGGCCAACGTCGACCCAGCAACGGTATCCGAAAGGAAGGTCAGCTGGGTTAGGGGTGTCCAGGTCCCATTTGATGATGAGACCATAGAGAAATTCCTGGACACCGCCTATTCCCTATTCTCCCGCTGCGAGTTCAGCCATATCTTCCTCAGCATGTAGCCAGACATCTTCATGAAGCTGTACTGGGAGGATATGCCCCAGTGCGCTGACGAGATCCACTGCGGGATCACAGGATGCTACACGGCTTGGAAGACCAAGCCGGGTCTCGATTACGTGCCAGAAAAGCTACGGAAGCATGATCTCGTTGGAGACGCAGCTTTCTGGCACCAGTTTATTAACCACACAGTCATCCCTTCTACGATTATGACTGATGTGAACCTCGAGCGAGCAGCACTTTTATATGTATTACGTGGATAGGAGAACCTTAACATCTCCTATATCCTTTCTAAAAGGATTCTCCACATTATTCAGGATGCCAGTAGTAAGTCCTGGCTCGCTCATCCCTCTCTCATTCTCCACCTTTGCCGTCATGCTGGAGTTCAGATCCCAGACGATGAGCCCATGGACTTGAGGACCGCCTCCATTATGACCAGCAAGACTTACATAGATGCGATGGAGAGTGCGGTAGAGGAGCAGCTGATCCGAGCTTCGAAGCTCACTCCCGAGGAACTCGCAGCTCGCAGTCCTCGTGGGGCACCAGTACCTCAGTCTCCTCCAGTTCCACCTCCAGCTCCAGCCCCTACCCAGTAGGATCCACCACCTACTCCGATGTCTCAGCAGTCCACACAGCCGTTGTTTATTCCAGAGGATGACTTCTAGCATCAGCCTTCGATGAGAGCGATGATGGGGCATCAGACTCGCTTATTAGAGTACCAGGTCCAGCTGACTGAGGACTTGTGCAAAGAGCGAGGCATCGACTTCTCCGCGTACCAGTACCATTTCACCCCGACTGCTCCATCTTCCTTCCAGCCACCTGTGGCTTCCACACCACCACTAGCAGCTCAGACTCCTCCCGTTCCATCCAGCCCTGCAGGGCCAGCAGCATCTCAAGCTGCTGAGGACATTACACCAGCGGCCGAGGAATGATTACAGGACTATTTTTGATTTCCTTGTTATTTCTATTTTTGTTTCCTTTTTCCATTTACATTACTACAGTATACACTTATCCATTTATATATATTTGTGATTTTGATGCATAAATAAATTGCTGTGGATGTCAATATTTCATTTTAGTTGCGATTCTTCAAATAATTACGTGAGTGAGCACACGATCCTTGTTAGTTGTTGGTGGGGACAGCAATTTTCTAAATCTGGGAATGGGCGCATACGCAATATTTATTTGACGAATCACATTCAAATAACAAAGACGTCTAAACAGAAACTTATATATTCTGCTAAAATTATAAGGATTTAAATTTTTTTTTGAATAACGTGTAGAAGCTTATTCTATATATCTCAGACGAAAAATTGTTAAGTCAGTAATGAATTAGAAATTTCTGTTAGGAAGCTTGTGTGGGATGAAATATGGCGTTATTTGCATGAAGCATGATTGAATTACGATTATTGGTATATTGATATTCATGTTGAAGTTGAAATAACGCTTGATATGAAGTTGACAGAGGCTAACTTGAGTCCATAACCCGTGAGGCTTGAGCCATACAGTACAATTTCTTTCAGAGAGGCCTTTCATTGGTAAGTACTCTAGAACTTGATTTGTTTCTCTGGATGCATGTATAATCTGATATGATTAAGGCAGTTTCTTCTTTTAAGCCAGGGCCAAATTGACTCACCTTCAATTTTCCATTGTCAACCCTTTTTGAGCCTAAAACCTTTTTATTCATACACCTGAATTCTAAAACATAATCCTTGACCACCCTACTTAAGATTGGAAAAGAAAGAATTAGAATCAAGACCATAGAATAAAAGGGAAACAGGGAAAGGAAGGAAAGGTAAGAGGAAAGACAAAGTTACCCAAGAAGACAATTCTAGTAGAAAAGTGAAAATGCCAACAAAACAGATCTGGCAAAATCCAAATCTAGTGAAGAATCCAGTGGAAAGTAACAAGTCTGAAATACCAGCTGGTGGATCTAAATATATTTATTCACTGCATTACTTCCCCTATCACAAGTGTTCTGCAGAGGAAAAAAGGAAAGAATAAAGAATAGTTTACTGCTAAATGGAATTGGCTAATTCTAGCAAAAATCCAATCTCAACTTTAGTCACTATCTAAAATATCCCTACCTTTAAGCCAGGCCAAGTTATAACCTTATAAAGACCTTTTGATCAGTTGTGCATGCATTCATGTTTCTTAATTTCAGGAACTCGAGAATATGATCAAGCTTATGGTAGTGCTATCACTGTGATGGATTGAGTGAGTATAATAAACCCTATACACTTGAGTGATGAGTAAAATACACACATCTTGGTAAAGAAGACTCAAGTAAAACTTTTGCAGTTGATGGAATTGAAAGTGTTATTGAAACCTTGATTTGAAATTGAGTATACTTAGCATTGTGATTCTAAGAATGTTAATTGTGAAAATATGTCTGATTGTTGAAACTTGCTTTCCAAATAGAAACTCTGTTTATTGCTGAGGACATCAATATATAAATCTGGGAATTATTTGATATGCTTCCAGCATATAGTAGTTTTTAGGCTTAATTAATTAATAAATTGTTTAAGATTTAGTAAATTAGTTTAGGAATTAGTGAATTATTACTTAATTGCATATCTATTAAGTTTCTTAGTTATTTTATCATTTAGGAACCAACAAGAGAGGAAAAGAAGCTAAAAAGAACAAGCCAATGCTCTCGAAGAATTCACTCGATCAGCATGAGATTCCACGCGATCAGCGTGGAAGAGTTGAGAAAAACAAGTTCAATTCGAAGCTCCCACGCGAGTCGCGCCAACACCCACGCGATCAGCGTCTGATGATGAAACACAGCCTCTCAGTTCGAACAAGTCACGCGATTAGCGTAGTCATCCACGCGAGTCGTGCCATTCTAGCAAACTCAAGCATTCAGCTCGAACAAGTCATGCGATCAGCGTCAACATCCACGCGATTAGCGCGAGAAGTTACAGAACAGCCTTTTCAACTCAAACAAACCACGCGAATCGCGTGGGACTTCACGCGAATCGCGTGAAAAGCTTAATGCTTGGTTTAAGAGGGAATCACTAAGGGATTAGGGTTCTTAATTTCATCAAAGGGTTAAACTACTAAGGGATTAGGGTTTAGTTAATCATAAGAGAACACATCAGCTGAGTAATTAAGATTAGTTCAAGTTACTAATCAATCGAACATAGTAGGAAGGAATCATAGGGGATTGCGCTTAACTACAATCATATCTCACTACTGTAGTAAAATTTAATTACATTCGCTTACATTCTGGTTAATTTTCTGTCATTTAAATTACAACACTTAATTACAAATCAACAAACTCTCTCAAACTTATTATTTTGTCTTCCAATTTCTAAGACATTAAGTTATATAAGATTGCATTCAATCCCTGTGTAGACGATACTCTACTTATTCACTTTATTACTTGAAATGAAAACGGTACACTTGCCAATCGCGCAACAATACACAACATCACTGATACACAACAATACACAACAACACATCCTTCCTCGCAAGGGTAACCAGTCATGCACCCCCCATGGGTATCCACGTATATCCACATCACACAATGACATTGTTCACATCAACATTATTTCCCATCAATGTCATTATCAACATCAACATCACATCATCTCAATATCATTATTATACATACCAAACTCATCTCATTTCAACATCATCAACCACATCAACATTATCTCATTTGAACATCGTCAACCACATCATTATCTCATTTAAACATCATTAACTACATCAATGACATCTCAATTTCAATATCATTAACGACATCACAAGCAATCACATTTCACATCGATACATAATACATATGCCTGAGATTCACATTCCCCAGGTCTTCAGACAACCCAAATTTCATCATACCACAAGACTGATATTTTTAGGAAATTTCTAAATTAAAGAGGACTACCATATATAAAATACACTCTTATGCACATTTAAAAAATTCAATAAAGAATTAAATAGGAAAACCAAATAATAAACCCCCCTTGCCTAACTAGGAGTTCTCCTGTTAAAACCTCGTAGTGGTATTTTGAGATCCTTCAATATGCGTGTTTTCGTCCAAACACAGAGCTCTATATACCAAATTGAAGACAATTGAATATATATTTCCAAGGTAAGATCAATATTAAAATTTGGGGTCAAATACCCACTCAAATCAAAAAGGGGCTAAAGGGTGTTTTGGGAGTCCACATCAAAAGGATATCATTTTGAAATTTTGATCACACCAATGTGACCGTGGCTCAACAAAGATCATAGAAATGATATCTATTTCATAAAAAGGATACTTTTACAATATCTCATTTTCAAAGGGTTTTCAAAGGAAGTGATAAAATTCCCACAACGGTACCCAAAACGCAAGAGCACCAAGAGAAGCTTAAACTAGCTAAGAGAAGACAAAGGAAATCAAGGTTACCTCAAAGAAACCAAGAAAGGAGGATTGAAGGTTCCGTTTCTCTACCGAATCCTCGAGTTGAGTTTTGAAGGTTCTGCTCTGATTAAAGTATTTTTCTTCGTGCGGTGGTCCAACGGCAAGCGGCGGTGGCTCGTGATGGTCACCGATGGCCGTGGCTGGTGGAGGAGAAGGGGGAGGGGGTTGGGTGGTTGTTTTGGGGGAGAAGAAGGCCATGTTTTGAGTTTGGATGCTACTTTTCATACTTATAACCGACTTGACTCACCCAGGCAAGCCAAAATGCCTGCCAAAAATTGCGCGGGCAAGCAGACCAAATTTTAAAATTTTTGCTTCTGTGAAAAATTAATTTCTCACACTTCAAATGTTATTTACACAATTCCAACCGTCAAAGGTTACATATATGGATTAGGATACTACCTTTAAAATTTGACGATGATTCAACGGTTAACCAATCCAAAATTGTGATTTTACCAAAATCGATTTTGGGTCAAACTCGAAATCACTCAATTACAACGCAGCTCAAACAAACTCCACATAACTTAACATCCACACCAAGCAATTACACAAGGATAATTTACTCAAAAATTCAAATAATATAAACTAATAAAATAATCAAATAACACAATAAATACATCAAACATCTATTTTCAGTTATCGAAATTTCAAGGCGTTACAATTCTCCTACCATTTTAGAAATTTCGTCCCTGAAATTTACCTGATTCAAACAAGGCTGGATAAGCTTGTCGCATCTGACTCTAGTTCCCATGTTGCATCCTCTTCTAATGTACCTTCTCAGATCACCTTGACGAAAGTAATTTCTTTCTCTCTTAAGTGCTTCGTTCACCGATGATCGATCCTCAAAGACAATGTTTCATATGTCAAGTTTTCCTTTACTTGAACGTCATCTAACTCGACCACATGAGAAGGATCATGGACATACTTACGGAGTTGGGACACATGAAAGACATTGTGGAGATTAGAAAGGGATGGAGGTAATGTAATTTGATATGCTACAGGACCGACTCTTTTGAGAATTTGGAAGGGACCAATAAAATGAGGTGTGAGTTTTCAGTATTTTAAGGCTCGACCAACCTCGGTCCACGGAGTAACTCTCAAGAATACATGATCACCAACCTCAATTTCTAGGTCTTTCCTCCTCTTGTCCTAATAAATCTTCTGTATACTCTGAGCAATTCTCATTCTCTCCTAGATCAACTTGACTTTCTCAATGGTTTGTTGTACCACTTCAGGTCCCAAAATGAGGTTCTCTCCAGGTTCTAACCAACACAAGGGTAGAATGAAAACTATTGTTATAGGTAAACTCTATCAACGACAGAAAATGCTCCCAACTACCATTTTTTCTAATACACATGCCCTCAAAAGGTCCTCTAAAGACTGAATGGTTCGTTTAATCTGACCATCAGTTTGAGATTGATAGGCTGAACTTAGCCTAAGCTTGGTCCCCAATGCTTTGTTTAGACTTTCCTAAAATCTAGAGGTGAATCTAGGATCTATGTCGAATACTATGCTAGACAGCACACCATGTAATCTGACAATCTCACTAATATATAGAGAGGTCAACTTCTCTAAGGAAAACCTGCTATTGATGGGGATAAAGTGAGTAAATTTGGTCAATCTGTCAACAATAACCCATATAGAATCTAAACCTCTCAGGGTTCTAGGTAGTCCTCCAACACAATTCATAGAAATATTGTCCCACTTCCACTAGGGTATTTCCAAGGGTTGCAACTTCCTTAAGGTTCTCTGATGTTCTATCTTAGCCTTATGACAGACTAAACATGCATATACAAACTCACTAACCTCTTTCTTCATGTTTGGCCACCAAAACATTGACTTGAGATCTTGATACATGTTGGTAACACCAGGGTGGATGCTCAAACTACTCCTATGTCTTACCTCCAAGATCATCTTCCTACGCTTGGGTACTTAGGGACACAGATTCTATTTTGAAGTCTCAGGACTTCGTCTGATCCCACCTTGAAGCTACTATCTCTCCCTGATGCTATGGCTTCTAACTGAGTCCTCAGAAAAGGATCAGACTTCTTGCCCTCTCTGATCTCTCCTAGCAAACCACTAGTAATCTTCAAAGCTCCTAGTCTCACTTTGTTTGGGGTAACCTCACACGTAAGGCTAAGGTCCCTAAACTATTCTAAGAGATCCAATTTCCTAATCATCAAAGTAGATACATGCAATGATTTCCTACTCAAAGCATCAGCAAATACATTGGCTTTGCCAGGATGATAGCTAAGCTCAAAATCATAGTCCTTAAGAAACTCTAACCATATCCTCTGATGCATGTTCAGCTCTTTCTGACTAAACAGATACTTAAAATTCTTATGATCACTAAACACTTAAAACTTAGAACCAAAAAGGTAGCGCCTCCATATCTTGATAGCAAACACTACAACAACTAACTCCAAATCATAGGTAGGATAATTCCTTTCATGCCTCTTGATTTATCTAGAAGCATAGGCCACTACTTGGCCATTCTGCATCAACACTCCTCCCAAACCCATCTTTGATGCATCACAATACACCTCGAAGGATTCTCTTAGGTTAGGCAAAACTAACACAAGCACTGTCGTTAGTTTTTCCTTAAGAGTTTGGAAGTTATGCTCACACTGAGCATCCCACACAAAGACTTGACCCTTACGAGTCAGCTTGGTCAAAGGCAAGGCTAACTTGAGAAACCTTCTATGAATCTCTGTAGTATCCCGCTAAACCCAAAAAACTCCTAATCTTAAACACCGACTTAGGATTCTCCCACTTAAGAATAGCTTCTACCTTAGAAGGATCTACAACTATACTACCTTTGAATATAACATGTCCTAGGAAAATCACTTTCTTTAACCAAAACTCACACTTGGACATCTTAGCATAAAGTTTTCAATCCTTAAGGGTTTGCAACAAAATCCTCAAGTGCTCCTCATGCTCCTCTCTAGTCTTAGAGTATACAAAAATATCATTTATGAATACTACCACAAAACTATCAAGATATGGGTGAAAGATCCTATTCATATAATCCATAAACACAGCAGGGGCATTAGTCACACCGAAGGGCACAACTAAATACTCGTAGTGACCATAACGGATCCTAAAAGTAGTCTTCGGAATATCCTCAGACTTTACTCAGATCTAATGGTAACCTGACCTAAGGTCTATGTTGCTAAACACACAAGCTCCTACCAGCTTGTCCAAAAGGTCATCTATTTTAGGCAAAGGGTACTTGTTCTTAATCGTCACCTTATTCAACTGATGATAGTCTACACACAACCTCATGGTCTCATCTTTCTTCTTCACTAACAACACTGATGCTCCCATGGAAACACATTGAGTCTCACAAACTACTTATCTAACAACTCTTCTAATTGTTTCTTAAGCTCTGCTAAATCTATAGGAGACATCCTATATGGGGCTATGGATATGGGTTCGGCACCAGGTATAAAATCTATAGAAAAATCTATCTCTCTCTCAGGCGGTAGGCCGGATATATCCTCAGGAAACACTTCTGGAAACTCTCCAACAATAGGGAGGTCACCTAGAGAAACCTTGGCCTCTATTTCCAGGTTAGACAAGATCATGTACACTTTAGCATTTTCTTTCAAAGATGTCACAATTTGGTTGGCAGAGTTAAACATCCTATTCTTACTCACTTCAGCATCCCCAAACAACACAGTTTCTTCAAAATATTTTTAACAAAACATGGTTGGAAGATAACTAGTCCATACTGATATGCTGCTAGCATATGTTAGTTTTTAGGATTAATTGATCAATAATTCATTAAATAATTAGTCATATAGGCTAGAATTAGTTAGGTTTATTGATTTATTGTTATTTTCTCATCTTATTATGATTTGTTGTTAATTAGGAACCAATAAGAGAGGAAAAGAGGCAAAAGGAGCAATCTGGCTATTCAAACAGCTCGCGCTAGTAGCGTCAATTACCACGCTGATAGTGCCATACTGCTAAGCCAACCCTTCAGCTCGAATAAGCCACACTATCAGCATGGTTACCCACGCGAGTAGCGCCAGGTTATCAAGATTAACCCCTCAATTCGAATCATCCGCGCCAGCCCCCGCGCTAGTAGTGCCAGACTTCCAGGACAGCCTATTCAGTTTGAATATCCCACGCGATAAGCATTGGAAGCCGCGCTAGTCACGCCACAATTACGCTGTTACCTAATTTGAAAGATTTGGCACTGAATAAACTGAAAAAAA